>CABHPH010150534.1:18905-41518 GCA_902168325.1 Peromyscus nudipes
CACACACACACACACACACACACACACACACACACACACACACACACCACAGATGCACATCTTCTTTTTTTACCCCTCTAACAACTCCATGTCCTTTGTGGGCTTCACCTTCCTCTCAGTTCTAAAGTTTTAAGGTTCAGCACACAAATCATCACTCTTAAAGACTTCTTCCTTGACTTCCATGGGTGATTATTTCCAGCATGCTGTGAACCACTGTGGCCTAGGGCTAGTTACATTTTCCCAGAAAATTATGCTATTTTGCTTCATGATGTAGTGATTTGTGCCTTTCTTATTTCATGGACTAGAGAGCAGTCATTTAGCAGCAAGAACATGTTCATCGTCTGTGAATGGCCTCCTGCATTAGTGAATAGAGCAATAACATATTTATGCTCTATATAATATTCTAAGAAAAGACATGCAAAATTGAACTAGAAAAAATTGAAAGCTTGATGTCTTATCTATTATTTAGTGCTCAAACACCACTATTGAAAGTGTTCACCTACTCTTTTCTTCTTTTTTATTTTTTGTCCTTGACCCCCTCACAAACAGACACCTACCTTTCCTATATATGTCACTGATATCCAGTGACAGAGTTAGAGCTGGCTCCTTTGTTTGCATGACTGACTTCATACACATTGTATTAAAATTAGGCACCTTAAAAATAGCAGGACTTCACATGACAATTAAAATGTTTTATCATTACAAAGAAATGTGAGAAATTGGCTTTTGCTTTGGTTATCCTTCTGGACTTATACCTGCCAGCTAACAAATTCTTCCCTAAAAGAATTCTGCCACAGGCATGAACCAGCTGAAAGGGAAAATTTTACAGTCTTTCATTTTGTAAAGAAGTTGTAATGCTTAAAAAGTGCAGAAATGTCCTTTTGCAAATAGATCTGAAATGTTGAAACAGAAGGACTATGGAGTAGCATTCTTTATTTATTTATTTGGTCCAAGAAGGTTTGATGTAGGATGAACAGCAGCATAGAGAAGCTAAAATTTAGGTTGGTGTTCCCAATCTGACCATTTGTTAAGTTCTGATGAGCTTGTAAGTGTACACTTGATAAAACCCCCCTCTGAACCTCAAGGCTGTGTCTAGATTTACATTTCCTGTGCATAGAAGAGCTTTGCTTGCTCAAATTGTTTAGGTTTCTGTGAAGGTTTAAATAATAAAATAAATAATAATTAAAAAAAATAATAAAAAGTTAAATGACATACCACTTTCATTTTAAAAATTATTTCTTCTATTTTTGAGTTTATAATATAATTTCATACTTTCCCCCTCCCTTTCCTTCCTCAAAATCCTCCCATATACCCCTCCTTGCTCTCTTTCAAATTTATGGCTTCTCTTTTATTAATTGTTGCTATATGTCTATACATATATACAAACACATTTACATCATATACATATATGCATATATTCCTAAATATAACGTGCTCAGTCTGTATAAAGCCACTTGTATGCATGTTCTCAGTGCTGAGGGTTTGGTATTGGATAATCAATTGATGTGCTCTTCCCTGGAGAAGGTTATTTCTCCCACTCTCCACATTTCCTCTGTTGTCTGTAGTTCTTTGAGAAGCAACTCTACAAAACCCTCATTAAAAAGGTTATTAGTCCACAGTCACTAGTCTTAGACCATGTTTTTGGGGGACAATAGAAAATGAGCTACTCAATAAGCACAATTTTTACACAAAAGAAATTAGCTTTATGTTAGCTTTATGTTTTCTCTGCTTTTCATTTTTAGAGCAAGCTTGACCTATTTCATTCCCATCTGCTTATATCCATTCTTTGATCTGATCAGTAATTGTGACAGTCACTTGGATTTCTTGGCTATCATTTGTTAAAAAAAAAAAAAAAAACTAACACAGCTTTTACAAAATAACGTCAATACTATATCAAATCTCTTTCAAGGTAGGTCTGGACAGCAAGTGAGGGAGATACAAACTGCCTTCAGCCATAAAGTATATAATCACAAGTGTTGTGAAACTTTCTCCTTAAGAAGAGGCCAGATTTCCCATAGATAAGATTCCACAGCACAGAGTCACCATCTTCTGCATCCACCCCTCTTCCCGAAGACACTAGAAAATATTTGTTGCTGTTTTGTTTATATGCTTACTTTTGAATGTGGCAAAGTTCTTCTGAAGATGTTGTAGATTAGTGGTACGTATCAGTTAAGACATGTTTTAGACACCACATGATCAGATGCAAAAAGATGAATGTTTGGCAATTAAAAATACATCTATTTTTTCTGTTGCTATGCAAATATTTTTAAAATATTTTCTTGCTATTTAAGACTGGAAAACCTTGAAGAAAAAAATGGGAGCCAATGAAATTCTGGTTAGGAAGACCAGACCAAGTGAAGATGTGTAGCTCACAGTAGGAACTTGAGAGCATGCTTGGGATACTGGGTAAGGAGGAATGCAAATCCGGGTAAGTCTAGGCTAACTAGAGAGATTTTTATATCAGAAAGTAATGAAAGAAAAAGTATAAAAAATGAGAAGAAAGGAAAAGAAAAAGTAGAAGAAAAAGAAAATGAATGTGTTGCGGGTTGAGTGTGTAATGTGCCCCATAAGCTCACGTACTTGAACACCTGGGCGCCAGTATGGGTCAGGCGATGGGGCAGCATCTAGTTGGAGGAAGTGGGCTGGATGAACTTGACCTTTCTCCTCCCTCCCTGCCTCATTTGCTTCAATCTCTTTCCCTGATGGCTACATCATCCTACTCCTGCTGCCCGGCCTTTCCTGTTGCAATGGGTTTTGTCCCCTCAAACTATAAACCAACACAAACCCTGTGGACACTGTCTCCCCCGTGCGTATGCTTCTTGCCAGGCACTTGATCAGAGCGACAGAAACAACAACAAAAAAGTAACCAGTCTGGTAATGAGCAGATGAAAAGAAAGCTTGCTGAGAAGTGAGACCCACCTCCTTTCCCTTAGCTTTGCAGCTCCCTGTGCGTACCAGCTCACTGACTACCAAATGATCTCCGAAGGTCTTATTTTACTGAGTGTTCATCGGATGAATAAAGAAAAACCAACACCCACAAACAAACAAAACAAGAGCAGTGAGGTGAAAGAGATCCAACAAATCCACTCAGAGTTATCCTCACAGGCAGGAATGTTCTCATATCTGGTACCGAAGTTGGCAAATGAAAAATTTAAAGACATAATGCGTATGTGACAATGTGAAGAAAAAGAAGTATACATGTGCAGGGTGACCTGAAAAGTGGATATTTTGGAGGCCTGGGGATATGGTTCAATGGTTAAGAGTGTGTGCTGTTCTTCTAAAGGACCCAAATTCAGTTCCCATTATTCATGTTCATAACTCTCTGTAACTCCAGCTCCAGGAGTTCTTGGTAACACATCTGTTCTGTGCAGGCACCTGCACTCACCTGCACACACCCACAAGCAACACACACACACACACACACTATAAAGTAATAAAATATTTTTTAATTTTTTTTTAATTTGGGGGCATATTTGTATGAATTAAAATTAAGGATATGATTTTTTCTGAAACATGACAATTTTGTTAAAGAAGGATCCATTGTTAGCAGCAAGGGTCCAGTCTGAGTTGAATAAGATAGTAGGCAGATGGCAGCCCTGAGGAGCTAGCCCCTGCCTTTCTTTAAGGACAGGTAAGAGGTAATGAGAGGATCGCTGTATGTATGCAAATCTGCACATGCCCAAGGCCAACAGAGTTGTGTATCTAGGGATGAATTTTTTTCTGATTAAACCTTGTGGAATATTGAGGTCTTCAGTCACAACCAAGGCTGACTTGATCTGATGAATGACTTGCTCATCCCTAGACAGTGAGGTCAAAAGATACAGGGTGGGAGAAGATAGTGGGCAGTACCCTGAAAATTAGTGAGTGAATCATTTCCTGCTGAACATGTAAAAAGATGTAAGTGTCCTCATGCAGCTCCTTCACCTTCTGAAACACACTCTCTCAAGGAGTAAGCTGCCGAGCACAGTGAAATAATATTGTGTGGGGAGAGAAAAGAGGTTTCCCAAGGTTCCTTTTATGGAGAGAAGTTCTAAAATATGTCTAGAGTCACTGGAAATCTTTAATAGAGTCTTTCCACTTCACCTACTTCATGCAAAGCTTTATAGCATGGACAGAATTTTTAAAAAGCCTTCTCCTAAATGACCAAACATTTAAGTCTGCAGAACAATAGCATTATCTCATTGTTTGTGTAATACTAATGAATGTAAATAAGTCAGGCCTAATTTGTATGCTGATTCACATGAGGTTTATGCTACATCTCATTCTTTTAACTCATCTATTTTGTGTGTGATTCACTATCTCTTCATTAGAAATGGTTTTCTCATCCTCCCTGGCAGGAAGCGGGAACTGAGTCCCACTGTGTGGCTGGCATTAAAGACCATGTGTCTTCTGATAAATTACCCTGATGTTGTATCCAAAAGAGCTCTCTTTGTCATTGGCTCTGAAATGTAAGTAATAAGGATATCATTAGTTCTGGAAAATCATAACGATGGGAGGAAGTTAATGTTGGCAACTGGCAAGTAGGAAGATTCACTAATCTTAAATATTGTGAGGGAGAGAAAAAAATGGTGCTGATGCTGTTTGTTTGGGATTTTATTCTCAACTCCCAGGTCTTTCAAATGAGGAGAATGTAAGAGAGCATGAAGAATTCCCTGAAGACAATTCAAGGCAATGGACACGAAGAGTCAGATGTGCTAGGTGGTTTAGCATATGTCATACTTCACTTTATCCTGGTCACATCATTTGGGAAATTACTTTAAGAAGTATTATTAAAAGACAAGATCATAATAAAATTTTCAGATTTCAATTGGATTTAATCACGAACCTAGAACACTGCAGGGGTCTGTTTCGCAGTGCCCTGACCCCATCACCTGTGCAGTATTTATAGCAAGAGAAAAAGAGGTAGTGACGGAGGTACTGGGCAGCAGGTGGCATGGTGGTAGACAGAGACAGATTAAATGGTAAAGTCTGGCATCTAACTTGAACACAGTTGGAACAGTCTCTCTTTGGGATTGGTTGGAACTTAGCTATCTGCTACACAGGGAGGTTTCATGAAGTTGGTTTGCATTTCAAATTAGATTACAATTCGGTTCCTCTAGAGAAACAGTAAGCCAAACTTAAAAATGTTAGTGAGCATCTTTAGATCAACTGTAAATGCATCAAATCTCTTTTCAAATGCTTATTTTGAGCATACTGAGTTCAAATAAAAACAGTAACCCTCCCCAAACAAAAACAAAAAACTCAAAATAAACCAAAGGGTCCCTAAGCGTTTCCTCAAGATCCCAATTCTCTGGAAATTTTGAAATAATCAGTAGTTTTATGGGACAATCCTGCTAACCAATAGGTCCTAGTCTCATGTTTAACCATCTAGAGAAGTCTGATAGTGCTCAGATTATAGGTCTTCTCCCAGCTTAAGGTCTATAGCACTGACTGACTGTGTGACATGATAGCATCTCCAGTATACCAATGTCTTTCACTTCCATTGACTAAAGGACACAAGAGAGCCCCACACTCTCTCTTTGAGAGAGAAAGCAGTGATTGACTCTATGGATCACATAAATGCTCGATATCTGAAATCTCATACTACTAACTACAACAAGAAACTGGGAGTCAACAGAAGGCTATTAACAAAGCTGACTGAGGGGCAAAGAGAAAAGCAATCTTTAACTTTCTTATAACATTCCTTCCAGGAAAGAACTGGGTGACATAGTTACATTAATTTTTTTCTTGACATATGGATGTCCTTGTAGTCATATATTGTGTACCCCAATAAAGCTTGCCAGAGGATCAGAGGACAGAGCCAGCCACTAGATCAAACATAGAGTTCTGGCAGCGGTGGCACACACCTTTAATCCTATCACTCGGGAGGCAGAGATTTGTCTGGATCTCTGTGAGTTCAAGGACTCACTGGGCTACCTGAGAGAAACAGAGCCAGGCAGTGATGGCACACACCTTTAATCCCAGCACTTGAGATTTCATGTCTTTGCTTGGGAAGCATACATGCCTTTAATCCCAAGAAGTGATGTCTGGGCAGAGAAAGATATATAAGGCATGAAGAAACAGGAACTCACTCTCATGAGGCTGAGGATTTCACAGAGGTAAGCTAGTGGCTGGTTGTTCAGCTTTTCTGATCTTTCAGCTGTCACTCCAATATCTGGCTCCAGGTTTTTTATTATAAGACCTTTTAAGATTCATGTTACATGTCCTTCTATAAACCATGTGGCAAATACTTTATTTAGCCAATTCTTGAGCAGCCTGTGCTATGAGAAACAAGAAGTATAGCCTCTCAGAATAGCTCTCCCTCCAAGTTGGGTGGAAAATCCTCTTTCCTTCTGCCCTATGCCAGCTTTCTTTCTGCCTCTCAGTACAGATGAGATGTCACTCTAAACCAAGAGTGAACACTTTCCACCTGCAGCAACACCTCACCCCATTCCAGGAACTGGCAAGCTTGTGTGTCATGAGGTAGAAAATCTTAATCCCATTTATGAGTGCAGAAACTGAGGTATGCGTAGCTGTCACCTGAAATAGACTCTGTGCTTCCTTTAGTGGCCATTGGTGTTGCTTAGGGGTTGTCTTACTCAACAATATTTCAGAGCATTGGTTTTTTTTTTAATTCCACAGTTTCACCCTCTGCAAGGAGAGATTTTTTTTTTCCAGACAGAACCCAAGTGACTGGAAGTAAAATGCTGTTTTGATTTTGTATGTCAATTGCTTCCCTGAATGTCAGGCTGCTCTGGGTTAGATGGGCTGTGGCAGTGGTTTAAGGGGATGAGCCTCTGTGTCATGGCAAGGAAAGATTGAGGACCAACAGTCCTCCCAGAAAATCAGGAAGCTGTCCTACTCCCTAGCTGCTTGAAGGCTTATGTGAGAGTTCCCAAGGCCAGACAGGGATGGGTTTCATGAGGTAGAATGTCAATGAGGTGGAAAAGTGATAGGAAGGGCTAGTAGCCAGATCAGATCTCAGTGGCACAGATGCGGCATGATGCAAGAAAACATGAGGGTATTCCCAAGCCTTTGTGGCGAAATCACATTCAGCTTCTCCTCAGAGAGCTAGTGAGGAGCCAAGTTACTCAATGCTGTATGAAGACCTATCTGAGTGTTTCCAATGACACTAGAAGAAGGATGCTTTGCAGCCAAAGGCTTCTTCCCTTCGTTTGTACTCTTCCATGATGTCCTTTCTCTGTATGGTAGTCCCAACCCAGTACTCCCTCAGCACAACCCAAAAGTCAAGTGCCCAAGTCTCTGCACATGGAAAACATACTATGTCCCAATGGCTAGTGTACTGGCTGGTTTTCATTGTCATCTTGACATAATATAGTGTCTTTTGGGAGGAAGGAACATCAAGTGAGGAATTGCCTTCATCAATTTTTTCTATGAGTGTATCTAGGGGGGAACTTTCTCCATTTCTAATTAATATAGGAAAGCCCAGCCTACTGTAGGTAATACCATCCCTAAGCAGATAAGACTTTACTGCCAAAGGTGAACATGGGTCTGGGAGCAATGTAGTAAGCTGTGCTCCTGTGTGCTTTCTGCTACAAGTTCCTGTCTTCTGTAACTTCTTTTTGCTTCCCTGGGTAATGGACCTAGAAACTGAAATAAACCTTTTCCCTGCCACGTTGCTTTTGATCAGATCTTACAAAAGAAGACAAACAGAAAGGAAGAGTATGACCTGTTTCCTGTGTCTCTCTTATAGTTCCTGCCACCATCTTTGGGGTCACTTGGGTTCAAATACATCTGCTATCATGTAAAAGACTTCATAGAGAGTTCTCATTGGTTTCTTGTTGTTTGGTGACAGCCATCTGCCTTCTGACCCTCCTGTCACTTGTATTCCTAATCCCATGCAATGTCACTAGGTCTCTATCATATAGACTATTCAAGATTTGCCAATTAAAATATCTCTCTTTCACACAATTTTCTTTCTGTTTTAGACTCTTTCAAGATTATTATATAGTGTCAATAACCATAGTGACAATACTTTTCAATGGGTCACTTGAATTGTATACATTTGTTTCTCAGCTGACAGTTGGTTATATCTGGATAAATCCATTATAATTTGAAGACATCATGTCAAAACTTCACGGAATAGAGCTAATGCACTTCCCATCACTGTGGAATGGTCAGTGCACTCTGCAGAGTATAGATTAGTCTCTCCATGATCACGAGTCTGACTTGTTACTGCAGCTGCCTGCTCCTGCCCAGCATTACAGAAGACAAAGCTGTCCTATGTCACTAGCTTGGAAATCACTTTTTCACCTTTTCAAAGTTGAAAATTAGATGAATCATACCATCATAAGTTGGGTACCATTTGATCTTCAAAATGTCACTGGTGTTTTATAGATACATACCATCCTGTGCATTGAAAAGATTACAAGTTTTTAAAACTTTATAAATAAAAATAGACACTAAAATATATTTGTGTCTTATTAAGTGTGGATGTTATATGGGAGTAGAAAGAAGATTTGGATTACTTTTCCCTGATGATTCTTCTGGTGCCTGGCATGCTTTCTTTTTTGAGACCTAGATGACCCGTTCAAGAACTTGACTCACTTCTTCTGCCAGTAAATTTCTTTCTGTGTAAAAATGCCTCAGTGGGACAGAGGCATTGGCGCACATGGCACAGCTGAAGTGATCTAGACCTCTAGAGAAAGGTCAGTGATGGGGTGAAATGCCTGGTTTATCTATTCTCTGATGGTTCAGACAGAGTTCCCACAAAGAAACATTTGTCCTTTTTCCAGGGGGAACAAAACTCATGGCTGTGCAGTGTCTGCCTGTCCAATGCCTGCCTCTCTGGGGTCTTGCTGGAAGTCCTTTGTCCAGGAGGAACAAAGGTCATGGCTATGCAGTGTCTGACTGTCCAATGCCTGTCTCTCTGGGGTCTTGATGGAAGTCCTTTGTCCAGGAGGAACAAAGCTCATGGCTGTGCAGTGTCTGCCTCTCTGAGATCTTGCTGGAAGTTTCCTCCACTGAGATCATGTGTTCTTCAGTTCATTTTGTCAGTTCATGTTACCTCTACTCAAAATATTGAAATCATTCATGCTTATGCTGTATAGAGCCTTAATCCCTCAGCATTTCCAGCACTTTCCTTGTGACCAGCCTCTGCTATCATTCTGTTCCTAAAACCTACAGAAAGATAAAATCATGCAGGTTAGATAATAGGTTATAAGAAGGCAATGCAACTGGTTACATGTCCCGCAGGTCTGTATTAGTAAAATAAACTGAAAAAGCTGAATACGGGTGCATATGCAAGGTTCAGTTTCAGAGTGCTCCATGAGTTTTGTCCATGAGAAATAACAGGGACACAGACTGAAGACTGAATACTTATAACGGAAGTCAAAGCTCATGCACTCATGTTTAAGCAACAACAAATACATAGGATAAAATGCCAAGCCTTCATATTACCACTAACCAAGCTCAGTGCTCTTCTTCTCTGTGTAGACATTGTATAAATTTTATTTTATTTTTTTTTATTTATTTTATTTTTTTTTTTGGTTTTTTGAGACAGGGTTTCTCTCTGTAGCTTTGCGCCTTTCCTGGAACTCGCTTTGTAGACCAGGCTGGCCTCGAACTCACAGAGATCTGCCTGGCTCTGCCTCCCGAGTGCTGGGATTAAAGGCGTGCGCCACCACCGCCCGGCTTGTATAAATTTTATATCTGTTGAGTATTATGTCTTCTTCTACATGCATATGAGTATCCATCATTAAAAAAAAAACCAATATAGTATTTATCTGTCTTTTCCTTGGAAAACCCTTAGCCAACCACTCCTTGTTTCAAAATAGTCATTTTATACACTTTGATGATGTGTCACTCGGATTGGTTTAATAAAAGGCTGAATGGCCAATAGCTAGGCAGGATTTTTTAGGGCAGAGAGGATGCTGGGAAGAAGAGGACAGAGACACTAGGGAGACACAGAGCAAGCAGGATGTGCAGAGGTAATAGCCACAAGACACATGGCAGAATGTAAATTAATAGAAATAAGTTAATTTAAGTTTTAAAAATTAGTTAGAAACAAGCCTAAGCTGTCAGCTGAGCTTTCATAACTGATAAGAAGTCTCTGGGTTGTGATTCGGGAGCTGGCTGGTGGGACAGAGAAAGACAGGCAACATCTCCTGCGGGGGTGAAAAGAAAAGATCACACAGGTAGAGGAGACACAGAGAAGGAACTACAGCAGGTGGGGATGCTGCTTCACGTGACAATAGAGGCTGAGAAGGGCCACTGTCTGAAGTCCAGAATCATGTAGAAGTCTTGTTTTAGGAAAGGGTTCCTAGCATGAACAATGACATTGCTCCCAAACACAGTTTTAAGGCCATGCCCTGTGCTGGCCACCCCAGTGATGGCAGCCCAGGCTCCAGTGACGTTGGCTACTGTGGTGATATACCTTGAAATGACACTGGTTTGGAAGTTGCAGCTAGGGATGGGTGAGGTCACATCCCGGCTCTTGTCCTTGGTGTCTCTGGTTGGTTCAGTGACACTGAGGACAGTAGTCTTCAGGTAGCCCAGAGGAGCTCCCATGGAGTGAGTGGAGGTGAGCTTGAAGGAGGCATACACTTTCAGGACTGAGGAGTGGAGGCAGTAGACCAGCTCCCAATGCAGAGAAAACCAAGATTAATTTTGGTCTGTCACATCTGGTATTTTTCTTTTCTTTCTAATTAACAGAAGTGTGTTAATATGTATGTACAGGGAAGCTACATTGCTGATACCACACCTTCCCTTATCATTGTAGTATAAGACTGATATGTTTTAATAGTGGTTGATGTTATTAACCATTTCTTTTTTCCCTTTCTTGATTTCAGAGCTATAGAGGTGGCTACATAAATAAATTTTGTGTATAAAATACTGTGTTCAAAATGCTTGCACAGTTCAAATTTTGCTGACTATTACATTTTTTCTTCTGACTGATTTCATCATTCTCTGTTCTCCCAGAAATCATTGCTCTGGTGCCCTATGTGTTGGCCCTCACCAGCAGACTGTCAGGAAGTCTTCAAAGCCTGTGAGGGGAGACAGCAGCTATTTTCTCCTGGGATCCCCACTCACAGCTCCCGTCTCTTCACAGAGAGTTGAGATGCAAGCCACAAGGCAGAAGGGAGTTCTGTGATTATTTCTAATATCCTGGTTCTATAATTGTGGTCAGCAGAAGATAGGTAAGTGTGGGGCGTTTACCCACCAACCCCACAGCTTCCCAGAGTTTTCTTGAGTGTGAGCAGCAGGAAATATTAGATAGAAGGATTTATTGCAGAGAATCTTGCGGAGATAAACAGATAGAAAATAAAGGATAGCCTCGAGAAAGCCTGGAACCTATTCCTAAAATGAGCCCCAACTGTCTCTGCCCCAGGGTTTTTTTATAGAGATGCCAAGGGGTGAAGCAAATGACCTCCTACCCCAGCACAGCCAAGTGCAGACCATCTCAGACACCTGCACTCAGGCCCGTGGTCCTAATCATCCTCTATGCGGACATGCTGGGTAAAGCCACGAAGAACCCGAAAATGGGCTCCCACAGGTAAGATGCATTTAATTAATTATTTTTGGAAGCCTGTATTTTATATAGTGTATAAACAGAGAAATAAAAATTGTATATTCTATACTTGGACCTATAATAGGACTGAGGAAGGAGAAGAGAAACAGCAATTCCATAAAAAAAAAAAAAAACAAAGAAATACATAGAATACATAGACCATCACACTTATTCTCCAATTTCCTGTACTTACATGTGCCACATGTAGCTCTGTAATCATGCAGAAAGTACGTGAATCAATTTAAATGTCTGAAATATGATTATTATGATGATTGCTATAGATTGTCATAAAATCCTAGAGATACTTTCCCTAAACTATTTGATAGTTTAGTAGAGTGTCTGAAGTAAGTTAATTTAAATAGAGACATTTCCCCTGTCCCTTTGGAAGACAGTATTTAACTGCAGAATAGAATTTTCACAGCTACAACAGGAAAATTCTTACAACATGAAGAGATCATTGGCTTGAAACCAGTGGAGAACAGTGGAGCAAATCAAACTGGACAGCTAATTCTCTGGAGTACAGAGCAGCTGAGCAAGGCAACACAATGGAATGGATTTTCAGCTGCTCCTCCCCCAAGGGCCCTGTGTTGATCCTGAGCTCTGAGTCTGGGACCAAAGGTCCTGCACAGGCTGCAGAGAGGCAGAATTCAGGGGAGGTTTAGTATACCCATGCTGACAGCAGGACCTAAGCATCTGGTGTATTTTTGTTTATCTTTTTTTTCTGGGATGGCACAGCATAAAGAGATGAAAATCAACATAAAGTCACTGAAAGGGGAATCATACTTCTCAGAAATGCTGAGAAACAAATATTAAAGGCCCTGACCCACCAGGAGCAACAATAGAGAACTAATATTGCCTATAATTGTATTTTAGAACCAGGAAAATTAGCTGACAGAATCCAACAAAGATGCTGTGTATAAGCTCCTGGCTATCTGAATTAGATGCTACTTTCTGTAGTCTGGTTACTAGACCCATGGCACCCTCCTCTCAGGCTTTATGGCGAAATGGTGCAACTATTTCTTTAACTCACAGTGACAGTTACTTTGACCATGGAAGTAGCACAGTACACTAGAGGTCCCAACCTGGGCCAGGACCAAGAGAAATAAGGAAAAATAATACAGGGAATGATAAATAGAATGATTATAGGTTATGTGATTTGTCCAAAGGAATCCAAAAGGCCTGGAAATGGAAAACCTGAAAATGCAGCATCACGAGTCCGGGACAATATTTTTACACAAAAGAAATGTATTTTAATTTATCAGCAGCACATGGGAGGTAGAAGTTACAAAATATCACTTAATGTGGTCAGAAAATATAAAGTACCTTAGAATGAAGAGTCACATGCAAATCCTGTGCACTGGGATATCATATATGTCCAGAACAAACATATATAACCAGAACAAACATATACACATATATATGTAAAATCATGTATAAAATGATATCTATATATTTGTATAAATATGTATTTGGTATTTGTATAAATATATAATAATAAATACAAATATGTAATTAGTTTGTGGTGCTAAAGATGGAGTCCAGGGCCCTGGGCTAAACACAGACTCTACCACTGTGTAGCATGTCTAGCCTCAACACGTTTTAACTGTAAAATTCTCTAAAAATCTGAAAGTTGTATAGAAATAAAATATTAAAATCATGTCAAGCCAAGCCCATTCCTATTCATAGATAAATAGAGTATTATGGAGGAGCAATAGAGAGGGAAGAGCAGAGCTGAAGAGCTCAGAAAGTCAGGCCAGAATTACAAAGCAAGGTCACAGGTACTCAGTGCAATGTTCATATGCAGACTGACAAAGTGATGAGCAGAAAGCAGGGCCCAGAACCAGACCCACATACATATAGTTACCAGATTACTGGCATCTGTAATACTGAAGCGTCATCAAGAATTGATGGTGCCTTAGTTTCTTTTTGTTTACTGTGATAAATATCCTGACCAAAGAAACTCAAGAAAGGAGTCTGTTCTGGCCCACAGTGTGAAGGTACAGTGCATCACAGTGGGGAAGTCTGGAGGAAAGAGCTTGAAGGAGGTTGTCACACCACATCACCATCCGGAGCAGACAGTAGACACCTCATCCACCATCAGGAACAGACAGCAGACACCAGATCCACCATCAGGAACAGACAGAAGACACCACATCCATCACCAGGAAAAAACAGCAGACATCACAAACCCCATCAAGAACAGACAGCAGACACCAGATCCACCATCAGGAACAGACAGAAGACACTACATCCCTCACCAGGAACAGACAGCAGACACCACATCCACCATCAGGAATAGACAGAAGACATCACATCCACCATCAGGAGCAGATAGCAGACACCACATCCATCACCAGGAACAGACAGCAGACACCAGATTCACCATCAGGAACAGACAGCAGACACCAGATCCACCATTAGGAACAGACAGCAGACACCACATTCACCATCAGGAGAAGACAGAGGACGTCACATCCACCATCAGAAGCAGACAGCAGTGAATGGTGCTGCTTAGGTCCTTGTCTCCATATTTTAAATTCCAGGATCTGGCAGCCTAAAATGCTACTCACATTGAGTAGTTTTCTGCTTCAATAAATATAGTTAAAATAGCCCCTCAGGTGCATACACAGAGGCTTGTCTTCTACATGATTGTCAAGTTGACAGCCAATACCCTTGCACAAGTTTCTGGGATCAGCAAAGGGACACAGCAGCTCGAGCAACAGTCACAGTAGTCCACTAAGTAGATGGAATTCAAAACAGTAAAGGAACTCACCAGCAAGATATGAAGGTAGGGGAGCAAATATTTCCCCTCTGGGCTCTTTTCATCTGGGCTGTTGCTGGAAGATGTCCTGCATGTTTAGAATAGTTTTTGTTGTTGTTTTTATTACCTCAAATAACTAGGTCAAGAAAATTCCTCACAGGTAGACCTAGAGGTTTGTCTCTTAGTTGATATCAAAGTCAAACAAATTGATAAGATTAACCTCACAGATGGTCTTTTCAGTAAATTATGCTGGATAGGTTGAGCATGCACACAGTAAGAGACAAGACACAATCCATGTTTCACACCGTACATGAAAACATATTTCAGGTGACTGGATATATATTTAGAAGATATAGTTAACATTCAAAACAAATCATGGGGTGAATATTTTGGTTTCAAGATTGGGAATTAATATGTAGCTTAGACTGGATTTAAAGTATAGGACTTTGTGTGGCTCAGTGGTACAGATCTATAACTGAGTGTCACTAAGGCTAAGAAAGGAGGATTGAGACTTGGAAGCTATTCTGATCTATACACTAAGAACTTTTTTGAAAATAAATAAACAAAAAAAAAAACCCATCCTTCAGAAATCTTCCCACGGCTGAAACTCCAGTCTCATGTCTGCACCTGGCTTAAGGTGGAAATATTTTAGAACTTACTATAAACTCAATCTACAAGGTTTATATTAGTGCTATAGTTCATTTTCAAATGAGGCTTCTAACTTTAGATCTGCTACAGTACTCAGTATCTCTGTCCTGATGAAGTACAGAAGAATGTTGGGAGGAGAAATACAGTGAGCCTTCTGACTCATTACTATGCATTCATCAAGATGATTAAGTCTTTTCATATTAGCCAGAGGTACTAAGACTCCTTCACCCAATGCAAAATTTATCTTTATTCAAATATTTACTGTTTAGCTCAACTATCAATTAGAAATGTCCCATGGAAATAGAATGTATTCTATAAAGAGTGACAGCTCTGTAGTTCAGAGGGACCTGGGAACTATCACGTCTATGTTACTGAGGAGTCCTAATGAGCTCAAACAAGTTAAGTGAGCTTACTAAGGACTGCTATAAGAAATAAGTAAGATGGGTATATGCATTAGTTGCATTAGTGTAGAGTACATATTCAAGGGTGTATTAGAGTCATGGACGACTGAATTCATTCCAACTTTCCAACATCTTTTCTGAATGTCAGCCCTGAGCTACTAATGACTACTTAGGCTGCTAACAGATTCCAGCTGAATGTATTTGTTGGAATATGTGGCCTATGAGGGCCATTCCACTCAAATTAGCTCCCCTTATTTTCTTAGGAGCTGAATATGTATTTTTCTCTTCTTCATGTTTTTAATTTATTGATTGTTGTACAGGAGGTTGAACCTGGAGATTTACAGATCTATAGAAGTATTCCATGCTAAGCTACATTTCCAGCTCTGATCCACAGAGTATTACTCTTACTCCCCCTCCTTCCTTCACACCCCTCTGCCCCATGGATGGCGGGGCATTCAGTAGTCATAAATCTTCAGAATTACTGTGTTGCTTTTTAAATATTTCTAGACAGACTTTTGGGGGGGGTCTGTCTCTGGGGATGGGATTCTGGAAACACACTTTTTGATTGTTTGACTTCTTTGAGACACAGTCTCTCTCTACATAGCCCTGGCTGTCCTGTAACTCACTCTGTAGACCAGGCTGGCCTTGAACTCACAGAGTTCTACCTGCTTCCGCCTCCCAAATGCTGGGATTAAAGGCATGTACCACTGTGCCTGGATGTAAACAGGCATTTTTGGAATTGCATCTGATGACTGAGTCTCAGGAAAATTGGGGAACAACTTCAGCAACACTTGTCTCTTGTGCACATTGTGTGTTTGTCTTTATTCTACTACTTGGAGTAAAAAAAAATCTGTGATTTATACAGTTTCTAAGCTAAATTCTCTAACTATAAGTGGCCTTCATGAGCAGATGAAGTCAGTGATATTGAATGAGAAAAACACATGAGTTCATTTCCTGGGGACCCTGAGACCATTTTGCTACCTGAGGATAGGCCAGGTATTTGGATATTTGGTATGTTTGAGAAATGATCTCCTAATTCTTTTATAAATCAGCTAATTATATTTTATTTAGAAATTTAGAAAAGAAAGAAAGGATTCTTGGTGGCACTGTTTTTTAATTTCTAAAGATGATATATGAACATATATAACTTGTTATAATGTATACACACACAAATACTCACACACAATTTTAAGCATGAAGACACATTCCTAGAATTCAAGGGCTTAATTACATTAGAATCCATCAGTCAAGGTGGACTTGTCCCACCAATTGTGGATGGCACTGTTTACAGCGTGGTTTGGTGAAAGTTTGCTTAGGACAGAAAAGTAATATAGATCCTCCTCCTGGCTCAAAAAGACCAGAACAAGGCATTTAGAAGGCAGAGTAGGACTGCAGGTCTGACTGAGAGCCTCTACATTTGACTAGCCCTTTCTTCATCTGAAGATGGTATCTTCGCTTTGATAGATAGCTGGACAGCACACATGTTGGAATACCTTCTCATATCCAATCAGATAAGATACCATCAACTGGAAAACTTCAAATATCTATGTTTTTTTTTCTTTTTTCCCTTAAATTTTCTTTCATTTATTTTACTTACCAACCACAGATACCCCTCTAATCCCTCCTCCTGCTCCCTCCCAACCCCCTCAACACACTCCCATCTCCTCCTCCAAAAGGGTAGGGCCTCCCATGGGATATCAGCAAAGCCTGGTACATTCAGTTGAGGCAGGACCAAGCCCCTGCCCACTAAATCAAGGGTGAACAAGGCTTCTCACCATAGGTAATGGACTCCAGAAAGCCAGATCATGCACCAGGGATAGAGCCTGATCCCACTGCCAGGGGCCCCTCAAACATAACCAAGCTATACAACTTTCTCCTGTATTTAGAGGGACTAGTCTGGTCCCATGCAGGTTCCACAACTGTCTGTCCAAAGTTCGTGAGTTCATAAGAGCTTGTTTCAGTTGTCTCTGTAGATTTCTCCATCATGATCTTGACCCCCCCTTACTCATATAATCCCTCTTCCCTCTCTTTGACTGGACTCCTGCAGATCGGCCTGGTGCTTGGCTGTGGATCTCTGCATCTGCTTTCATCAGTTACTGGATGAAGGCTCTATGATGACAGTTAGGGTACTCACCAATCTGATTACCAGGGGAAGCCAGTTCAGGAACCCTCTCCACTATTGCTAGTAGTCTAATCTGGGGTCATCCTTGTGGATTCCTGGGAAGATCCCTTGCACCAGGTTTCTCCCTTAAACCATAATGTCTCCCTCTATCAAGATATCTCATTCATTGCTCTTCTACTTCGTCCCTCCCCCAGCTTGACCATCCCCTTTGTTCCCTCATGTTCTCATCCCCCATCCCCTCCCCTCTAATGGCCCCCCTCATCCCTAGTTTACTCACTAGAAAACATTATCCTGAGTGAGGGAACCCAGACTAAGAAAGACAACCATGGTATGTACTCACTTCACTAGATGTAAAGCAAAGGATAACCAGACTACAACCCACAGCTCCAGAGAAGCTAGGAAACAAGGAGGACTCTAGGAGGGACACGTGGATCTGTATGTCATTTTTGTACACACTTAGTTTGGGTAGACATGCCTCCCCCCCACTTCATCTATATCTCTGGTCCTTTTTTGATTGTGGCCTTCTCCTTCTGGTATTCTACTTTCCACATTCCTGTCATATTTTCTGTTACTCCCCTATACCCCTTTATTACAGCTTCCCCCCTCTTATGGACCCCTTTCTAGTTTCACAACATCAGTCCACACTCACTACCACATAAATACACATGTATCAAAATTAGAGCCTAGGATATGCAGAGAGAGAGGATATGCAGCTTTTGTCTATCTGAGCCTGTGTCAATTGGATTAGTGTAACGTTGCCCAACAGCAGCTTAGACTGCAGAAAGGGATTGTGTGTATAAAGCAAGATATTTTTGATTCTGCAACCTCATGTCCCATGGAAGTCTGAAAACTGACTCCCAGGCATGGAGATAGATGTGCTAATAAAGAGTTAGGAGAAGTACTTGGTCCGAGTAGGTGGGAAGAATACTAAACACCTGGAGAGAATGCAATTCCAGCAATTCACACACAACCTGTGGCCATGACACAGACCAAGGAAACTGATGATAATCAAGGAAAGATGAGAAAGGATGACAGGAGAAATGGAAAGCTTGGCGAGTGCTGCTGGCATAGAGCAGCATCAGCCTCTGTGTATCAGACTTCAGGTTCTTCTGTGTCAGGACTCTTTGCCCTATTAAAATTCATTTAGCACAAAGAGCTTTCTTACTTGTAAACTAAATCTTCTAACATTGGCTAAGTTATTTTTAATTGATCTATTTCAAAATAACTTTCACATAGTTTATAGCAATTTTTTCTTTCTTTACTAAGAAATTTTTATTCATTTTACTACCAACTACAGATCACCCTCTCTTCCCTCCACCTCCCAGACTCCCCCCTCCCCAGGCCATCCCCCATTCCCTCCTCCAGAAAGATAAGGCCTCCCATGGGGAGTCAGCAAAGCCTGGTACATTCAGCTGAGGCAAGTCCAAGCCCCTCCCCCACCTGCACCAAGGCTGTGCAAGGTGTCCCACCATAGGTAGTGGGCTCCAAAAAACCAATTCATGCACCAGGGATGGATGCTGATCCTACAGCCAAGAGCCCCATAAGCAGATCAAGCTACACAACTGTCTCGTTTATGTGGAGCGCCTAGTGCAGTCCCATGCAGTTTCCACAGCTGTTGATCTAAAGTTCATGAGTTCCCACTAGCTTGGTTTGGTTGTCTCTGTAGGTTACCCCTTCATGAACTTGATGCCCCTTGCTCATAGAATGCCTCCCTTAGACTGGACTCCTGTATTTCAGCCTGGAACTTGGCTCTGGATCTCTGCATCTGCTTCCATCAGTTACTGGATGAAGAATCTATGATGACAGTTAGGGTATTCACCGATCTGATTACAGGGTAAGCCAGCTCAGGCACCCTCTCCTCTATTGCTATTAGTCTAAGCTGGGGTCATCCTTGTGGATTCCTGAGAATTCCCTAGCACCATATTTCTCCCTGTCCCCATGATGTCTTTCTTTATCAAAGTATCTCTTTCATTGTTCTCCCACCTTATCCCTTGTTCCAGCTCAACCATCCCATTCCCTTATGTTCTCATCCTGCATCCCCTCCCCTATTTCCCCCCTCCATCACTCCCAGTTTACTCAGGAGATCTTATCTATTCCCCCTTCCTAGGGCAACACATACATTCCGCTTAGGGTTCTCCTTGTTAGCTAGCTTCTCAGGAGCTGTGGGATGTTGTCTGGTTATCTTTTGCTTTACATCTAATATCCACTTATGAGCGAGTACATACCATGTTTATCTGTCTGAGTCTGGGTTACCACACTCAGGATGATATTTTCAAGTTCTATCCATTTGCCTGCAAATTTCATGATGTCTTTGTTTTTCTATGCTGAGTAGTACTCCATTGTGTATATGCACCACATTTTCTTTATCCATTCTTCAGTTGAGGTGCATCTAGGTTGTTTCCAGGTTCTGACTATTATGAATAATGGTACTATGAACATAGTTGAGCAAGTGATATGACTGAGCATCCCTTGGGTATAGGCCCAAGAGTGGTATCATTGGATCTCAAGGTAAATTGATTTTCTGAGAAATGGCCATACTGATTAACAAAAGTGGCTCTAAAAGTTTGCACTCACACCAACAGTGGAGCAGTGTTCCACTTGCTCCACAACCTCTTCAACATAAACTGTCATCTGGGTTTTTGATCATAGCCTTTCTGACAGGTATAAGATGGTATCTCAGAGTCGTTTTGATTTGCATTTCCCTGATGACTATGGATGTGGAGCAATTCCTTAAATGTCTTTTGGCCATTTGAGATTCTTCTGTTGAGAATTCTGTTTAGATCTGTATCCCATTTTCCAATTGGACTGTTAAGTATTTTGATGTCGTTTCTTGAGTTCTTTATATATTTTGGAGATCAGCCCTCTGTCAGATGTGGGGTTGGTGAAGATCTTTTCCCATTCTGTAGGCTGTTGTTTTGTCTTATTGACCATGTCCTTTGCCCTACAAAAGCTTCTCAGTTTCAAAAGATCCCGTTTATTAATTGTTGCTCTCAGTGTCTGTGCTACTGGTGTTATATTTAGGAAGCGATCTCCTATGCCATTGCATTCAAGACTACTTCCTACCCTCTCTTCTATCAGGTTCAGAGTAACTGGATTTATGTTGAGGTCTTTGATCCACTTGGACTTGAGTTTTGTGCATGGCAATAGATATGGATCCATTTGCAACCTTCTACTTATGTTGACATCCAGTTATGCTAACACCATTTGTTGAAGATGCTTTCTTTTTTCTGTTTTACAGTTTTGGCTTCTTTGTCAAAAATCAGGTGTTCTTGGGAGTGTGGATTAATGTCAGAGTCTTCAATTCGATTCTGCTGGTACACATGTTGGTTTTCATGCCAATACCAAGCTGTTTTCATTACTATAACTCTAGAGTAGAGCTTGAGGTCAGAGATGATGATGCCTCCTGAGGTTTCATTATTCTACAGGATTGTTTTAGCTATCCTGGGTTTTTTGTTTTTCCATATGAAGTTGAGTATTGTTCTTTCCAGGTCTGTGAAGAATTGTGTTGGGATTTTAATGGGGATTGCATTGAATCTGTAGATTGTTTTTGGTAAGATTGCCATTTTTACTATGTTAATCCTACCTATCCATGAGCATGGGAGATCTTTCCATTTTCTGATATCTTCTTCAATTTCTTTCTTCAGAGACTTAAAGTTCTTATGATACAGATCCTTCACTTGCTTAGTTAGAGTTACCCCAAGGTAATATTTTATATTATTTATAGCTACTGTAAAGGGCAATGTTTCTCTGAATTCTTTCTCAGCCCATTTATCATTTGAATATAGGAGAGTTATGGATTTTTTTATGTTAATCTTGTATCCCATGACAATACTGAAGGTGTTTTCAGCTTTAAGAGTTCCCTGGTAGTATTTTTTGGAGTCATTTAGGTACACTATCATATCATCTTCAAATAGTGAAAAGTTAGACTTCTTCCTTTCCAAATTGTATCCCCTTGATCTCCTTTTGTTGTCTTATTGCTCTAGCTAGAACTTTGAGTACATATTGGGAGAGTGGGCAACCTTGTCTTGTTCCTGATTTTAGTGGAATCGATTTGAGTTTCTCTCCATTTAATTTGATGTTGGCTTGTTGTAAATTGCCTTTATTATGTTTAGGTATGTTCCTTATATTCTTGATGTTTCCAAGACCTTTATCATGAAGGGGTGTTGGATTTTGTCCAAGGCTTTTTCATCATCTAATGAAGTGATTATGTGTTTTTTCTTTTTTCATTTTGTTTATATGGTGTATTATATTGGCAGATTTTCCTATGTTGAACCATCCTTGCATCTCTAGGATGAAGCATACTTGATCATGGTGGATGATTTTTTTTATGTGTTCTTGGATTCAGTTTGGCGAATTTTATTGAGTATTTTTGCATCAATGTTCATGAGGGAGACTGGTCTGTAACTGTCTTTTTTTGTTGCATCTTTGTGTGGTTTGGGTATCAGAGCACCTGTAGCTGCATAAAAAGAGTTTTGCAATGTTCCTTATGTTTCTATTGTGTGGAACAATTTGAAGAGTATTGGTATTAGCTCTTCTTTGAAATTCTGGTTGAATTCTGCACTGAAATCATCTGGTCCTGGGCTTTTTTTGGTTGGAAGACTTTTAATAACTGGTTCTATTTCCTTAGGGGTTATGGGTCTATTGTAATTGTTTATCTGGTCTTGATTTAATTTTGGCATCCAGAAAATTGTCCATTTCTTTTAGATTTTCCAGTTTTGTGGAGTACAGGTTTTTGAAATATGACCTGATGGTTCTCTGGATTCCCTCATTGTCTTTTATTTCTGATTTTGGTAATTCGGATGTTCTTTCTCTGCCGTTTGGTTAGGTTGAATAAGGATTTGTCTCTCTTGTTGATTTTCTCAAAGACTTAACTATTTGTTTCCTGGATTCTTTGTGTTGTTCTCTTTGTTTCTATTTTATTGATCTCAGCTCTCAATTTGATTATTTCCTGGCATCTGTTTCTCTTGGGTGAGTTTGCTTCTTTTTATTCTAGAGCTTTCAGTTGTGCTGATAAGACACTAGTGTAAGATTTCTCCAAATCCTTTATGTGGGCATTCAGTGCTATGAATTTTCACTGCTTTCATGGTGTCCCATAAGTTTAGATACGTTGTACATCATTTTCATTGAATTCTAGGAAGTCTTTAATTTCTTTCTTTATTTCTTCCTTGACCC
>CABHPH010150535.1:7483-34815 GCA_902168325.1 Peromyscus nudipes
CACCACCACCACCACCAACAACAACAACAACAACAACAACAACACACCACAACCACCACCACCACCAACAACAACAACAACACCACCAATGGATATTCTTACCAAATGGGGAAAAATTACAAAAACCAAAAATCCAAGAATCACTCTTTGAGATACATATTGGCAAGTACTGTTCCAATATATTACTTCTAATTGATAGAAGAAGAATTTCAGAATCATGAAGTCAGGATGATTTATATAAATATGGTCCCAAATCACTAGATATATAAACAACACATAAATACATCATATCTGGAAACAGGTCAGTGAGAATTTTTGCTACACAAATTTGTCATTGTATCTTTTTATTATTTCTACGTTTGCCTTCTAAAGGTTAAAGAAGCAGATAGGATCAAGAGGGAATTTCATACTTAGAGATGGAAAGTCAGGCATAAACTATCAACTGTGAAATACTACAGAGGATAAAAGAATAAAATATAGATGCACTATGGACTTAAGAACTGCTTAATACAAACTATTTGGAAAATGTAATCAAGTCTATGGCATATACTGAATTAACCCCAGTTTACACAGAAAAATACTAAGTTCTCAAACAAATTCAATATGATCATTTCTCTCTATGTGTTAGCTTGTGATTCTGTTTCTAAATATTGTGTCTACATAGATATTCTATAGACTGAGAAGCAGAATCAATATGCTTTTGAGTTTTCTAGCAGTTGGAGAAGCCCCTACAGAGCACAAAATAAAATAGAAGTTTCTTTAGAAGTTGCTGTTTTTCTCTCACTTGTCGTCTTTATTTTTCCCTTTAGTGAACTTCTCTTTTTAGGTCTTTTAACTACCACTCCATCCAGTGTTGTTGACAAGACCTTTCTTCCTCAGTTCCCAGATGGAGCGTCAATGTTTTTATTAAGGTGAAGAAACACATGGTAAGTGTACATGTCACATTGAGTCTCTGGAAATATGTGCAAGGTGGGGCTTTCAGTTGTCTATATGATCACATTCCTACTGGGAAAAAGATCCAGTGTAAGGTTTTTGACTCTCTCAGAGTCTACAGATGTCATGAGGACAAGGCTGCTATGCTTTTCCTCAATATTCCACAATAGTAAGATCCAATTTTTCATGAATAAACAAAGTTGATGTTGGGGAGTGTAGCCTACCACCTCATTTTATTGCAAAACTAAAGGAGATCCCTCTACCCCTTTCTTCCATTGATTTTGCTAAGTATTATATGATGACACATTACCTCCTTTCATTTACACTAAGCTGTGGTCACATAAAGCCACATGCAGATGCTGACACACACCATTCACACCACTCTTTGTGTCATCCCATTTCTGACTTCCTCTTTTTCTATCCTATCTGTTAACATTTACTATATAATTTGTAGTCTTTGCTCCTCAACCATACTAGTTAATGCCTTCACTGGCTGAGTCCAAACCATCTGTGTAGATAGACAACTGGTTCCAGTTTACAGAGGAACAACTTGAATATGTGATTTTGTCTTGATGGAACTATTGATAGTGACACAGGTTCATAGCCAACAGTACACAACATGGGTGATAAATTATACCATTTTGCAGATATAAACCCATGTCCTTCCATATATCCATCCTACTCCTAGACTGTAGGTCATGAATCAAATTTTATCCATCCCTTTACCCCTCCCCCATGGCTACCATCATGTTGATTCAATACACACCTATAGAATGAATGAAAACAAATATTTCCCAAGGGTACTCAGGACTGCCTGAATCCATCTCCCAGGCTCTTTGCAAACTACCACTCTGAAAATAAGGGTAATTCATATAGAGACTCTTGTTGAAAATGTCTTTTCCTTTATTTCCTTTCAGAAATATTACCAACACAGGGGGATTCTCTTATGAGTTATTCAAAATGATGATTTCTTCCATCTGTTATATCATTCCACATCATATCACCTTAGGATATCTTTGATGATCCTTCTTCTTAATCCCTTCAAGTTGGGATTTTCTTGAAATCAAAGAACACTGCTTTAATCATCAATGCACTCAGCACTTGCTCTTCTACTAAGAAGAATGTGATGGTAGACTCAGGTTGTCCATGTTACCTGTAGTGTCAGACAATTCACATCTGTTATTTTCTTTAAGTTTCCTGAGAATAGTAGACAATATTGTAAACCATTTCACACCTAAGAAAGCCAAGGTTCAGAAAAGTTAAATAAGGCATTCAAGATCGTAATGATTTTACCTGGTAGATTTGTGATTCAAGCTGCCTTTTCCCTCTACAGAACATATCGTGTTTTTCAAATGGCAAGGATTCTTAATTTATATTTACGTATCAGGACATGTGTTGCCATCTTTATAACTACATCACTGTAGACATGTTTTCTCCTAGATATCAAAACCCTGCTCCAAGTGTCTTCTGACAAAAGTAGCATTAATACACAGGCCATTTTCCCTTTTTGAGCTGACATGTCTGAGAGTGAAATCTAAGAGAATTGACAGTTATTGAATGGGGTGTGCTTTTCTCACTGTTCTCTGTGGAGACATTCATTATCCCTTGATCCAAACAAAGGGAGAACCTAATATTAAAACTCTGCCTAGCCTTCAGGCCCGTGCAAGGAATTTAATTCTTGGCTTATTTCAAGAAATCTACCAACACATCTTTCAATACTTTAATCCAGAAACATTGCTGGAGAAATTGCTAACCCTGGGTGTCTGGGCCTCATGGGAAGTCAAGTTCTATATCCACTTCTAAGTTATATTTCACATCTCAGTCCATTAATGATTCTGTTTGATGTCAAATAACTATTCAACACATTGTTCAAACTAGTGCCTGTTAACTCTGTTAACCTTGGACATGCGCAGAATACTTCACAGCTTGCCATTATTTTGTGGATTATTACTATCGATTTTGATGAAATAGAAAGAGTGGAGATCTTTGAAACTGTTTTCAAGGAGGAAAGTCAAATGAAGCTATGATGAAATAATAAACAGGAGAAGGGTTTTGCAATCGTTTTATGTAGTGTCCTGCAAAGATTAATATGTACACCACTCACCAACACATACAAGTTACAAGTTTTACACTAAAATATGAGGAAGAGGCATGCATGATGTCATCACATGAAAGGCACTAAACTGAGTGAGACTTAAAAGGCAGAAATAAATAAATGTTTTCAAATTCAAACTTGTGTTATACGAAAAGCCAAAATTTCTCAGACTTTGTTAATGTGTGACCTATGCATATGCTCCCAGAATCAAATCTATTTAATAAAGGAAACATTCTTTATTCTAGTCATGAAAATCCATTATTCAATTGATATATGATAACCAGAGATGTCTCCCACTTGAAAACTCAATCTAATGGTGGTTACCCTTTTAGCGAAAACATTGGGAAATGCACTTAAATGAGATTATTTGGTACACATTTTGAAAGATAATACTATTTTTTGTGTTTATTTAAGAAAACTTTCCTAAGACAGTGCATCGTTAGAGAGAGTATCTAGTTTTAAGGGTTGGTATTTGGAGCTGCATAAATGGCTCAGCTCTTAGGGACATTTACTGCTCTTCTGCAGGACCTCAATTAGAAACCTAGTTAAGAGTTCCTGGGAAGGCTTACAGTGCAATGTTAACTTTAAAAAAAATGCTAAAGTTCAACTCACAAAATTCTAGCCATTTTGATTGTTTTCGACAAGGCCTCACAGTAAAGTTCTCATTCTCCTGAGCTTGTTCTATAGCTTAGGCTGGCCTTAAACTTCCCATCTTCCTGCCTCAGCCTCTCAAGTGCTCTAATTATCAGCATGAGTCATGCTTTTCACTAGTAATTATGGGCATCTCTCGATCCTGGAATACTTTCTTCATGTTTATTTCTAAAATGTATGTAACTTTATGTATTTGCTTTCTGAATGATTTTGAATGAATACTGTATATGCTCCTTATCTATAACACATTTATTTTGCCTATTAATAAAATCATTGGCCCCAAAACCCTTTATTGAAATGAAGACCTTTCCTTCATATATCTAATGTTATACTGAAAACCCACACCCTAAAACCCTCTATTAAAATGAAGACCTTTCCTTCATATATCTGTTATACTGAAAACTAATCAGCCATTTTTGTGTAGCTGTCCTTGAGCTCCTATGTCGGTTCCCCTGATCTATTGATCTGCCTACTCCTCTACCAATGTCACGGTCTTGGTTACTGAGCACTACGCTTCAGCAAGAAGTGTGTAGATGGATTCCTCTCCATTTATCTTCTTTTTCAAGACTAGAATCCTTACCTTATTAGAATCCTCAGATTTTCTGTATAAATTTTTAGATAATATTTTTACATCTACAAAACTCTTTCATGGAAGTTGATAAGATTTATATTAAAGCTATGTATCAATTTGAGATTTGTGCCTTTACTTATTTGATTTCTTTCCAAATGCTTTGTAGGTTTTATCAAACCCTTCTTACTTTTGCTTTATTATAGTCACACTTATTTTGCTGTTATTGATTTCAGATGTTATTGTATTTTTATTTTAAATCTCCATGTGCTCACTGCTAGTTATAGAATCATGAATGTTTAATGTTTTATGGTATGTTTTGCAGTCTTGCTGAATGGATTTATTAGTTCTAGAAATGCCATTTTTTCAAATAGGAACAGCCTGATTTCTTCTTTTTCAATCTATATGACTTTTATTTCCTTCTTGGCCTAATGGGCTAGCTCGATTTGACAATAAAAGGCTGAAAAGAATGGTGTGAGCAAAGCTCATTTCCTTGTCCTGGATCTTGGTGAGACACATTCAGTTTGTGTTATTAAGTGTAAGATAAATTGAAGGTCATGTGTGTGTGTGTGTGTGTGTGTGTGTGTGTGTGTGTTCTTTAATACTGAGACTCCTGCCTTTCTGTTTTTCTCTAATTTTACTCTGAATAGTATCGGTTCTTGCCAAAACTGAAGGGATGATGTTTTGTTTTTCTACTCTGATATGATCATATGATATTTTTCCATTTTGATCTGCAAATGTGATAGACTATAATGACTGATTTTGCTGAACACGGACTTTAGCGTTACTCAGGGGAGAAGCTCATTCTTGAAGACAGAAAGCTCTGTAAAAATCTCTTGCTGAATTCTGTCTCTGATTCAGTTTCTATACCTAATGTCTTGAGCATATTGGTTTATAGTTTTCTATGGACCAATATGCCTTTACCTAGATTTGACTTTAGGTGAACACTAGAATCTTAACGTCAGAAGGGAGATCTTTTATCCTCCTTGTTTCCTGGGGGAAAAAAATGCTCTACAGAATTGGGATTTAATTTTCTTTAAACACCTTTTCATATTTAACTAATGAACTTGCCAGTGTCTGGAAATTTATGTGTTTGAACTTGTTAAAATTGTGAAATTCAATTTTCTAAAGAGTTACAGGTATATTCAGTGTATGTATTTCAGATTGGAGGGAGAGTTATTGCATTTTGCCAGACATAGATCCATTTCCTCAGACTTTGACAATTACACATGCGCAGCTGCTTGCTGTATCGCCTTATTATCTGTTCAAACTTAGTAGGGTTCATGGCTGCACCCTGGGCTGCATCCCTGTTGTCGCACTGATGTATTTTCCTTTTGATTCCATAGGCTCATTTAGTTGTGTCTTGTTTCTAATGTGTTTTAAATTTTGTTCAGCTTACCTTTATTTTTTTCTTTCTGCACTCTTGTAGATTATACATTTCTTCATTTTTAGCCTTCTTTCAGTAGGCATTTGAAGTGTTGTTTCAAGGATGTTCTTTCTTTCTGTTTTAGAGTATGTATTTAGTTGTACCCACTAAAACATAATATTCCCCCCTTATTTATTTATCTATCTATCTATCTATCTATCTATCTATCTATTTATTTATTTTACTTTTTAGGTTCTTTTTCCAGTCCATGGATTACTTAGAATTGCCTTAGTTGGTAATGATCAGAAATTCAACTAAATTTCGTAAGAAACAGCAGAGCTCTCAATAATCTGAGTCACTGGTTAACTCAACAAGACCAAATCTTCTTGTGACAGGACAGCCCCCTTGCCAGGAAGAGTACTTGAGCTTGCCTGTTTCAGGTTTCCTCAAGGATCTATCACAAATGCCTTTAGAATAGGAGACTGAATTCTCACTCACCCCACTTGGATTCCCAGTAGGTGTCAAGAAACTGGTTATTATTGTATCACAGCTCTGATAAAGTCAGAATTGAAAGTGGCCTAAAGAATAAACAGCTGTGCTATCTTAAGACACATGGGACCAAAACCATGGTCAAAATCATCTTGGTGGAGTCTTGAGGCCCATATGGCAGACAGAGCTCATCTGTGAATCTGGTTGGTTATTAAACATGAAAAGTTTCCTCAGACGTCATCTGGGATTATACAGCAGAGCCAGGAAACTTTATTCTTAAGAGTTCAGATGCCGGGCAGTGGTGGCACACTCGAGAGACAGTGGCAGGTGGATCAATGTGAGTTCAAGGCCTGACTGATTTACAGAGTGAGTTTCAGGACAGGCTCCAAAGCTACACAGAGAAACCCTGTCTCAAAAAAAAACAAAAAAAAGTGTTTAAAAGAAATGTGATTTTCCTGGCCATAAGTATCAATCCAGATTTTGAGGATTCTTAATGACCAGTAAATTGACCTTGACCTGCTTTCTCTCTGGGATGGGATAGTGTTATAATAGCTCAGGTCCATCAGCAAGTACCAACAAGAGAATCCATATGGTCTACTGGGACGAAAGGGATTTACATTGTTAGTGTGGTTGTTTAAATGAGAATGCATAGCATGGCCTCATATATTTGGATGTTAGGTCTACAGTTGGTGGAATTGTTTGGGAAAGATTAAGAATTGTGGCCTTGGGAAGTAGGAAGTGTGTCACTGGGGGTTGGCTTTGAAGTTTCAAAAGTCCACACCATTCCCGGCTGGTTCTTTTTCTCTCTGCCTCAAGGTTGTTGCCCAAACAGTGCGAGCTCTCAGCTATTGATCCAGCTCAATTCTCTTTTTTTTTATGAATATTTTGTTTTTATCTTCATTAAGAAATTTCTTATTCATTTTACATACCAATCACAGATCCCCCTCTCTCTCCTCCTCCTGTCCCCCCCACCCCCCCCCCCCCTACCTTCCCCCAACCCACCCTTCATTCCCTCCTCTGAAAAGTAAGGCCTCCCATGGGGAGTCAGCAAAGCCTGGTACACTCAGTTGAGGCAGATCCAAGCCCCTCCCCCTGCATCAAGGCTGTGCAAGGTATCCCACCATAGGTAGTGGGCTCCAAAAAGCCAACTCATGCACCAAGGATGAATACTGGTCCTACTGCCAGGGGGCCCCAAGCTACATAACAGTCTTGCTTATGCAGAGGGCCTAGTACAGCCCTATGGAGGCTCCACAGATGTTGGTCTAAAGTTCATGAGTTCCCATGAGCTTGGTTCAGTTGTCTCTGTAGGATTCTTTATCTGTGTGCTGCCATGTTCCCCTTCTCAATGGTCATAGAGTAACATCTGGAGCACAGAGACTCTAAATTACATGCTTTCTTTTATAAATCTCCTTTGAAGAAAGAAAGAAAGGAAGAAAGAAAGAAAGAAAGAAAGAAAGAAAGAAGGAAAGAAAAAGAAAGGAAGGAAGGAAGGAAGGAAGGAAGGAAGGAAGGAAGGAGGGAGGGAGGGAGGGGGAGGGGGAGAGAGGAAGGGAGGGAGAAGGAGAGAGGGAGGGAAGGAAGGAAGGAAGAAAGCTGGCATAAATTCCTTTTGTCATTGTTTTTTCTTTTTTTGTAGCACTTAAGAAGGAGACATATCAGAAAAGAAGAACACATTGACAATGCTGCTAAGGTACCATATTGTCCTGGGACCTGTTTTCTGAGCATCACTAAACTGCTTTAAGTGATTCAGTTCAGTGCTTGATTTTAAAGGGTTGACCTGAGACAATAGGTTTTTTTAATCTATGACATCACTCTACTGGCCTAGCAAGTTATTACACTGTCTGGGCTGTTCTGCGCAGAAGCTGAGGTTTATCCCCTCTGGCCTTATCATGACTACTGCCAAGCATGACTGAATACATTAGCAGGCATTTTTGCTCATTTTCCTCTTGGCATCTGATTTGATTCTGTTCTGATTGAAGAATGCAAGCTTCATGATTTCAATAGTTTATAGTATTCTGATATTTTCTTTGTCATCAAACTTTGGATTTACCTCAGTATCTTGATATCTATCCTGTGCAGACTCAAAAGGAAGATGACATGCTTATTGTAGGGGAGATGTCACCCTAGTAAAAACTGTCAAAATCAGCAAGAACTTCTAAGTTGATAAAGGCCTCAGATAAGCTAGTTCAGAGTGTCAGTGATCCATCCTCTATAACTCAAGTATAGGGATGAGCTCCTGCCAAAAATTAACAGAGAGGACACATAGAGATATGTCAAGTATTTGTGGTGATATTTTATTTGTGCTCTAACAAATAAAGCTTGCCTGGGGATCAGAGGACAAAGTCAGCCACTATATTAAGCAGAGGTCAGGCAGTGGTAGCACACACCTTTAATCCTAGCATTCAGGAGGCAGAGATTCATCCGGATCTCTGTGAGTTCAAGGCCACAATGGGAACAGAGCCAGACATGGTGACACACACCTTTAATCCCAGCACTAGCTAACCATAGATGTCTGGAGGTCTGTACAGACAGGAAGTAATAGAGCTGGACAGAAAGAGGAAGTAAAATGGCAGGGCACAGAAAGATATATAAGGTGTAAGTATACAGGAAGTAGCTCTCTTGGGCTGAGGATTTCCTAGCAGTAAGAACTTGTGGCTGGCTTGTTCTATTCCCCTAATCTTTCAGCTTTTACCCCAATATCTGGCTCCAGGGTTTTTTTTATTAATAAGACTGTTTAGCAATTTGTGTCACAAGTATTAACAGAAGGAATCAGATTGGACAAGCCTTCCTGGAACATCCCTTCTGGTACACAGATAACCATGTACAGATCTTCATACATTTGTGCAAAACTAATATGGTCATTGTTATTACTCTATAATATTATGTAACAAACAGCTTCCAGCAATATCCAGGAACTAATGGAAAAGAATTCAGAACTGAACATGAAGGTAACACTAGCCTTTGAATTCTGGCTCTGTCACTTACTATAAAATCTTCCATGATTTTATGCAAGTTATTTAATTCTAATATATTTGTCTGTGTATTTTATGTTATTTTGAGAATGAATAATAAGTTAACATACATCAACTTGCAAATTCAAGTTACAAAATAGATTCTATCAGTATATGATGAGGATTGGTAGCATGCTGCCTTGAGCTCTAACAATATCTAATACAAAGTATATACTGTTATGATTTGAATGTGAAGTGTTTTCTACTGGTCCTGAGCTGGGGACATTGTTTAGGAGATCTTGTAGAAACTTTGAAATATGGAGTCTAACTGGTAGAAGTATGTCACTAGGGCAAGACTGTGGTCCTTAGTTCTTGTCTGTCTCTGCTTTCTGTGCATCATGAGGTAAGCGATCTCCCTGTTCATGTGTTTTGGCTACCATGGTGTTCTGCCTCCAAACTTGTGTCCAATGCCCATAAGCAGAACACTAGAAACATAATACCAAATTAATCTTTCTTTCCTCCAGCTGTTTTCTTATGTATTTTGATCACAGTTTCATAAAAATAATTAATATATACACCAAGAAGAAATAGATGAACAAAAGACAGCCCTTCAAACCAGCAAGAAGAAAATCAGGAAACACAAGGCAAAGATCAGAAATGATGGAGGGAGATATGAAATTAATTTGTGATCACAGCATCTCTACATGAGGAGAAAACTTACTTCTGATCATAGATTTTAAATCCATCATTCTTCTATAAAGTGAAATTAAACAAATATAAAATATAACTGTTCTTCACTGAAGGATTTTTTTCAGATATTAGGAGATCATTGCCTTTTGTGCTTCTGGTGACAAAAGACATATACATATTCATTTAGTTTTAATCTAAAACAGAGACAGAAATATTACTGCTTCAATCTAAAATTATGAAATGGGTTTATTTTACTCATACTGTACAATGTTACTTTCTTTTCAGCTTGGATAGTTGATGTGTAGAACTATCAGGCTAAAGGCAAGTGAGGTATATTAAGGAAGCAATGAGCAGCATTGGTAAACATGGCGGTAACCTTAAATGTATAATTTCCTTTGACATGCTTTGGGTATATAAAAATAATATCTAGAAAATGGGCTTGTAATGAATGGCCCTGGAGACATAAATTTGCTCCCTGTTAGCCTACCCATTACCCAGAAGTGATACCTTGGATAAATCATTCTACCTCTCTGGGCATCAGTAGCTTCAGCTAAGGAAAGAGTTATGCAAATGACCTCAATATCTGCCATGATCCATATACTGTCAAGGCCAACATTATCTGGAAGGTCTGTTTTCTGATAATTTTATGGAGACTTTCCACAGGCTGTTAAAGTCCTTGTTCTGAGAATTGCCTCAATCTCACTTGGCAAGTCTTTCAGAGTCTACCTTCTTAACACCATCATGAAATAAAGTCAGGATCTAAATCAACCACAGTGTAAATATTTTTCTAGCCATGTAACTTGATCTGAGTCAAGTTCCAAAGTCTCTGTTAACCTTTTGGCATGGTAATATAACATTCATATCTTCTATAATTTCTTATAAAAAGATAAATTGATCTCAGTTGATAAAATCTTGCCATGTAAGCAATAGGACACAAGTTCAATTCTCCAGACTTATGTAAGAAAGCCAGATGTGTTTTTCTTGGAATCTCAGTGCTATGGAGTTGAAGGCAGATGGATCCCAGGGATCACCAGTCAGCTAGTCTAGTCTACTAGGTAAGTTCCAGGCCAATGAAAGATTCTACACCAGTGAATGAAGTAGACAGTGGGGTGGTATTGTGTTCCCCAAAATATTGTGTACCCTAATAAACTTATCTGGGGTCAGAGAACAGAAAAGCTACTAGATACTTAAGTTAGGCAGTGGTAGCACATGCCTTTAATCCTAGCATTCCAGAGACAGAAATCCATCTGTTCAAGGATACAGCCAAGCATGGTGACTCACACCTTATATACCTTTCTGCCTTCTACCATCACTCCCTGGGATTAAAGGCATGAGGACCAGAAACTAGAAGCATTTGGCTGGTTAAGCATTTGGCTGGTTAAGCATTTGGCTGGTTAAGCATTTTTGGCTGGTAAAGTTTTTAGGTTTTGAGCAGCACATTTCATCTGAGAGCCATTCAGATATGAGGACACAGAGGCTTCCAGTCTGAGGAAACAAGATCAGGTGAGAAGTTCGCCAGGTGAGGTTAGCTGTGGCTTGTTCTGATTCTCTGATCTTCCTGAGTTCATCCCAATAACTGGCCTCAGGTTTGATTTTATTAATAAGAACTTTTAAGATTCATGCTACAAGACAGTATTTGAGCAATGACAGCCTTGTCCACTGGCCTTTACACACATGCATATGTGATTAACACAGGAAAGTACCTATACACACATGATAATGATTGTGCACACACATGCACACATAGGCATTCATATGAACATTCACAAACACATAAAAAGGAGGATATTTTTCTTTCTTTCATTCATTTATTTAGAACCCATCACGACTGGCTTTGCCTCTAGCTCTAAAAGATCTTGCCTTAAAATGATGATACAGGCTGCAGATTGTTTCATGTCTGGCTCCATCCATGCCTAAATACATATAACTCCTATTTCTGTTGCATGAGCTACTACCTTCTTTTTTATTTCCATAGCCTGACTCTGATACGTACAATTGGCAGCTCAATGGGAAACACTTGAATCAAAACTTATCTTTGATAGTTGGAATTTAGACTCTGACCATGCCTATAATGGGTGCATGGCTTTTAAGAACATAGACAAATAATTCCAAGACTGTAAAATTTGATTTCTATATGTACAAATTGACCTCAGTATCTCTGAGTTATATAAAAGTAATAAATCAGGTTTGTTTTAGATACCTATTCTTTGAGTTTATTTTTTTTATCTCTTCTATTGAACTCTATTTTCTGAGGAATAAGAATATGTCCTGCTCCTTAAACTTTTGATCTCTGCACTGCTGGCACAATGATTACCAATGGGCAAAAAGTGTATACACAGGAATTAATGTAATAAAAATAAGCCTACATTATTGGATTTTATGTTTTATAAGTTCAATTATATAATGGGATGGCAACTATTTAAATTGAAATCACTTAACCTCTGCCTTGTTTTTCCTGAGCATTGCATACTATCCCAACAGTCATTGTCCATTGTAGTGCAAACTAATTCAGCATCAAACATGTCCATCTTGCTAAAATGTATTGCCAGCAGAGAAAGGAAAAAAATCACATGATAACACTCAATACTCCTTCTATACAGAAAACTTCAAAATGATTGATCAATCAATCAATCTGACACTGTCAACCTCAGGACTGAAGAGAACTCAGTGGTTAAAAGCAGTGGCTGCTCTTGTAAAGGAACTGGGTTCAGTTCTCAAAACTGTCATGGCAACTCACAAACTCATAAAACTCCCGTTCCAATGAATCTGACATCTTCTTCTGGCCTATTCGCGTACTACATGCATTATGTGCATTCATATTTGTGGTGGTATTGTGTTCCCCAAAATATTGTGTATGCTAATAAACTTATCTGGGGTCAGAGAACAGGACAGCCACTATATTAAACTTAGAGGTTAGGCAGTGGTAGCGTACGCCTTTAATCCTAGCATTCCAGAGACAGAAATCCCTCTGGATCTCTGTGAGTTCAAGGCCACACTGGAAACGGCCAGGCAGGGTGATACACACCTTTAATCCCAGAAAGCCACACCTTTAATCCCAGGGAGTGGTGGTAGAAAGCAGAAAGGTATATAAGGCGTGAGGACCAGAAACTAGAGGCTTTTGCCCTGGAGAGGCATTTGGCCTGGAGAAGCATTTGGCCTGGTTAAGCATTCAGGCTTCTAGCAGCAGTTCAGCTGAGACCCATTTTGGATGAGGACTCAGAGGCCTCCAGTCTGAGGAAGCAAGACCAGCTGAGGATCCAGTGAGGTGAGATAGCTGTGGCTTGTTCTGTCTCTCTGACCTTCCAGTGTTCACCCCAATAACTGGCCTCAGGTTTGATTTTATTAATAAGAACTTTTAAGATTATGCTACACATATTCATGTACATAAAATACACAAATAAAAAAGAAAATCTCTCAGCCCTCCTAATAGTGAACAAAACCTGAACAAGGCAGATCTTTCCAGAGTCACAGAGTATGACCCAGACCAGTGGTCTGAAGTGGTGGACAAAATTCAGTCTTTCTCACATGTCTAGCTACTCCAGCTCAAAAGAACATCACTAATCTCCTCAGAAAAGGGATACTTCCAATTGGTTTTCTCCTCACCCTTTGGAAATCAAAGCCATGCCAAATCTATCAGTGACTGATCTTTTTTTTTTTTTTATCATTATAAGCTCCTATCAAGATGGCCTCTGGGGAAACTTGATGAAGTAGTTCACAACAACAGGTAACAAGGGAAGAAATTAGGCTCTGCCAGCATGTGTTATTACCTACTAGTTCAGGAAATAAACAGCAGCAATGCCTTCTGTGAATTTCATTATCCTGAAACAAAGCAACATATCCCTGAATACTGTGTGGGAAAACATGCCTCAATACGTGGGACTATGAAAGACTGGCAGCTTGTGAGGACTGGAATTACAGACAAGGACAATAGAGATGGAGTGACTCTGTTTTGCTTTAGACTCTGTTGTTGTTTTTTTCCCATTGCTACAGAAGTTTCAGCTGAGTAAAACAAAATCTAAGAGGCTACCATGTCCTAGTTTTGAGTTCCTATCAGGTGGCCTTAAACACTTCCCAAAGAACATCAATATCTCATCGGAAGTCCCTAAAGTGTGGAGTGAGCCATCGTTGAGGGAAACAGAAGTCACTTTGCACATGGAATCATGAAAGCTTTCTCCTTTTAATAAAAGCATATGTGTATCAACATTTATACACTGTGAACCCTGGTCAGATTTCATTCAACACATTCAAAATGTAAAGAGCATGCTGCCGATACATGAAAGAAGAAAGACTTCAGGATCAAACATATTCACATTGCTAACATGTATTGTTAGTGGAGAAAACAATACATGACAATCCTTGGTAGCCCATGACCAGAGGGCACACAGTATTCTGATCACAAATCCACACAGATTTAAAGAACAAAAGTGTCCAAAGCACCTGTAAAGGGAGATTCTGATTGTTTAAAACACAGGAAGCTCTGTGGGTCTTTGGAACTCTGTACTAGACATTGCTGTTTTAAGACTATGATAACTGAGTACCCGGGTGTGGTAGCAGGGAGTATATGGTGAAACATTCAAACGCCACTGGCCTCAGGTGTTACTGTTTCTTCCCACAGGCAGATGGAGGAGCTGTCCAGCCATCTTGGCTGAGTATAGACCAAGAGAGAATTTCTTTACAGATTTTGTGTGGTTGCTTCTGAGATTCAAGCATTATCGATTCATGTCTTTTTGGTTCATTTGACCATGATAAACCAAAATGTGTGTGTAAAGTTGCTGAGGCGGTCAATAGACAGATTCCCATCTGGTCTCTTTCTGAGAAAGTTTTCTGTCTCATCACCCTTTTCTAAAACAAACTGAAATAAGAGTTTTAGCTGAGTGGGGTTTTTTTGTTGTCATTAGTTTTTCTTTTCATTTGCTTCTTTTTTCTGACATCTACCATTTTCATTATTTTATAAATATATCCTAGATCATTGACTTTTCCTTATGTGTCAACTAAAAACAAATAGAAGTAAATAGGCATACTCACACACATAGGCAATACATATTTAACTTACCAACAAATTTTGATATTAATATTTCTTCTTAATAATGATAAATAATCTAAAAATTCAGAAATATGTGCCCCAATCATGGAGGATATAAACAAGACATGTCTCTCTTGTTATGGACATTAACATTTGGTGAAAGTGGCTGACAGATATAATACTGACTACAAGTTATAGGCATAATGATTGACTATTATGCTTTAGCATTAGAGTATCTATATTGAACACTGATACTCAGCTTAATGTCTAGATGATCTCATACATTATTTTTTATTTCTCTGTGTCCTTGCTTTTATATTAATACAATAGAGAGATAAAGATAACTACTGGAAGATGGGTATGAATCATTAGAAGATGCAATGCATATGCATTGTATTTATATAATTACAAAAAATTGAAGATATTTTAGGACCATAAATGGTTCCTTAATAGGTGTGTGGGCACTACGGGCTTTCAGTAAATGAAAGGCACTTGCCTCAGAACAGAGAATCCATTAAGACAGGAACCACGTGAACGTTACACAGCAGCCTGTTCAGATTTAAATGTCCCAAAAATGCCCAAACAGAAATATTACTGAATGAGCAGTGCAGACCAGATGATAGAATCTTGACTAGAGACATTGCTTCCAGGTTATTATAATCTGAAGACTGAATTTACAAGAAAAGAGATGTCAGTCTGGATGCAATGCTTGGATCATGCCTTTCAGAATCCCTGATAAGCGTGTATGTTATCCCATGAAATATTAGGAAAACAAGTTTTGATTAAAAATGCAAAGTAAGACAGAGAATGATTGACCAATCTTGGCAGCACTGGGAATCACAATGTCCCTCAAATGTAGATTAAGAGCTATTTATTCTATAAGGCATGTTGAACTAAGGGGAAAATTGAGATTAAATAACATAAGTCACATAGTATACATGAAAGTGCCAGGTCAGTATTATTCTCTCAAAAACAGTAAATAACTTTCAGGTTCAAAAGGAAATAATCATCACACAGAAAATGGAGCAGGATTTAAGGAAAAACTGTCATCATAATGATGCTGTTTAGAACCTATATTTATTGATATTCTATCATAGTTAACAATTCTTACCAGTTTTCCTTTAAATGGACCTAGAAATATTCTAAATAAGTGGCACACAAAAAACGTTAAACATTCAGGAGGTGGTGCATGAATGATTGAAGTTACAGAAATGTGGGGGGATAGAGGTTGGCTTGATTGTTTTGCAGAGAAAATAAGTCATTTCACATCATGGGTCTGACATTCACAAACTCCATGACTTTCAGGAATATGTCACATAACTAAGGCTAGTCTGTCTCATTTATGGGAAAATTCATTGAGAAGAGCAACCTACATAATACATGCAAAAGTACTTTGTAAGAAACAACACAAATTTCAGTTATTAATGACAAATTCTACTTATTCTGAATATGGGCAGCCTTCAGCTTCTCTTTCTAAATCATTCATTCTTTGCAGTCAGGTCCTGAGACAAAAGAAACCCAGTGTTTTATTAAACATGAAGATCTCAATATTCTGATTCAGAGTCAACATACAGACATACTTGATTACCTATTAGTTTAAAGAAAAATGTAGGCATTAGCAGCTCATTTTGGTTGTAAAATTGGTTACTTAACATATAACCACATTCTAATTTGCAGGATGTTTATCACAATTTAGTGGCTTGTCGACAATCACCTCCTTTTTAGAAATTTATTACTCTGTTTTACACTAGCGGTATAATATTAGCTATAAATCCACAAGTAATATTATGCCTTTTTCAATTGATTAAACTGAAATCATGGATACAAATTAAATGTGGATGATTACATTTCATGGCTGACTCATACCACATAATTTATGTGGAATACATTTAAAATGGGAAGAAGTACTTAGAATATTTGGGAAGAAGTAAATCCACATGAAGTCCCAGAATATTATCTCCTGTTTACACTTTTGTTTCTCTCTAAAATATCACGTGAAGTAGATGAAGTACTTTAGAAGCTAGCCGATCTCTGTAGAAGGGAATCTGTTGCATTAATGGTGCCTGACACATGCTATTTAATAATTGGCAAAGCTTTTGCATTTGTTTCTATGTTTCTGTAGGAAAGCACCAGCCTATGACTCGGTGATCTAAAATAACCCGTGATTTGTCACACATCGTGTAAGTCAGAGGTTTACAATGAGTGTTGCTTTGACAAAATCAAAGTGCCATCAGAGTGAATTCTCAACAGAGGTTGCAAGCAGAATCTCTTTTCTCCTTTTCCCAGCTTCTAGAGGATGTGCCAATTCTTTATGCATGTACATAATGTGTGTGTATGTATATACATATATACATATATGTTATTTCCTCTATATAAATGCATGTGCACACACACACACACACACACACACACACACACACACACAGGGCAATTAATTAGTCATTTGGTTTCTTTGTTTGAGAAAGAGTCTCACTATACATACCAAGCTGGATTTCAAACTAAAACAATCCTCAAACTCAGCTTCCCAAGTACTGAGATTAAAGCAATGAGCCATCATGTATCTTTTGGGGAATCTATACTCCTTGGGCCTGCTTCAATCTACAAGTCATCAGCTTGTATGTTCAAATACCAGCTTCTGCTTCCATTGTTGTATGTCATTCATTTTGTCTTTCTGTCTTCCTCTTTTTTTTTTTTTTATGAGACAGGGTTTCTCCGTGTAGTGTTGGTGCCTGTCCTGGATCTTGCTCTGTAGACCAGCCTGGCCTTGAACTCACAGAGATCCAGCTGCCTCTGCCTCCCGAGTGCTGGGATTAACGGCATGCACCACCACTGACCAGCTGTGTCTTCCTTCTTAAAAGGACTTTTTGAAAATTATTGTGCACACCCTAATATTACAAGATATTCTCACTTTAAGTTACTTTACAACAAGAATTATGTCCTAAGAGCAAGATGCTGCCCATCAGAGTCTTCAGCTTGTGAAGATCCAAATTAGTTAAAAAAGATAAAATGTAAGCCAAAGGTGTTTTCCTGCTCCTCAAAAGCAGCTTCCTGAGAATATGTTTCTCCAGAGTAAATAAACAGAAGCTGAAACAACTGTGCTACATAGGGCCCAGGCTATATCTCAAGCTGGTACCCAAATTTGGAAATCTTGTACATATTGTTAACATTGTACTGGTTTTGAAGGCATGAAAGATGCAAAACTGGGAATGTCATTGAGAGCAACTGGCAAGTTCTGAATACTTGTAGAAAGGCCTTGAGAGGCTACTGTGGTAAAGCTTCAGTTACGATGGAAATCCTAGAATATTGGAGATGTGAGGTCCATGGGCTATTAACAAAATTGAGCTGCTAGTGTGCAATAGAACTAGCCTATGTCTAAAAGAGTAGTGGTGTGTTGTTGCTATGGGATGATCTGTATGTTAAATGTGTTGCTATGATTGGTTAATAAATAAAACACTGATTGGCCAGTAGCCAGGCAGGAAGTATAGGCAGGACAAGGAGAGAGGAGAATTCTGGGAAGTGGAAGGCTGAGGCAGGGAGATGTTGCCAGCCTCCATGATAAGAAGCAGATGTCAAGATACCGGTAAGCCACGAGCCATGTGGCAACTTATAGATTAATAGAAATGGGTTGATTTAAGATATAAGAACAGTTAGCAAGAAGCCTGCCATGGCCATACAGTTTGTAAGCAATATAAGTCTCTGTATGGTTGGGTCTGAGTGGCTGCGGGACTGGCGGGTGAGAGAAATATGTCCTGACCATGGGACAGGCAGGACTGGAGAAAACGTCAGCAACAGTGTGTGCTGTATGTGACAGACCTAAAGAGATGGAGATACCCAAACACTTTGAAGCCCAAATTGTAATACCAGATGATGGACATTGGTGCATAAATATTTGATATCTTCCTTACAATGATTTCATTTTACTTTGATGCAATAATTCATTTATTATGCCCCTGTTATTTCATTCTGGAATATGAATGTTTACTCTGTACTCTTGTATGTTGGAAATAATTGTTTTTAATTTTATAAGAGCCCACACTTAAGAACCCTGACTCTTAGAGCATTGCATTCCTTATAATTAGACTGTGTTTTATGATATGAGATAAATAAACACGAACCTTTAGGGAAAAGGAATTTTAAAGATACTTTCCATGATCACATGCACCAAATATTTTCTTTCTTGATAGATAACATATCAGTGATTAGATGTGGAAACCGTTTAATGAAGAGCCATTTCTTTTCCTGCCTACCATATGTCTAACAGAAAAGCCAGAGGGCCTGGGAATATACAGCAAAACAGAATTCGATGAACTTGGCAGTGCTGCTGCACTCGTAGAATGATATCATAGCAGATTTCATGGAAGCTGTGAGTTGGGTAGTAGTTACTACAATCTGGGTTGAGTGGCAGTGAGAAGAATGGGAAAAGATTAATAAATTGATTCTAAGATAGACTCACAGTTTCTATGACTGAAGACAAGATCTGTATGGGATTTGTCTATTCCAAATACCAGTGTGGATGGAAGAGGGGCTGGTTCATGACACTCCACCACTTGCTATGGAGCTATTGGCAATTGATGATTGGTGGTGGGGGGGAAGTCATTTTTCTTCAAGGAGACATTGCCTGAGAGGCCACCTACAGTCCAGTAGGTGGCCCTACACCCATACACATACAAGTAACACCAAGTGGACTCAATGGACATCAGAAAGAATACATAACATTAAGAAGAAAAAGTGGTTAGGGGATGGTAGAAAAATTGAGGAGAGAAAAGAGGAGGTAAAGAAAAATGTGCAGACAAAAATCAAAGGCTTAAAAAGAACATATATAGTGTATGCCATTAAATGTAATAAAAGTTTGGTGACTTCAATATAGCCCTATTCTTTCTAAATCAGAACATCTACGTAGCTATTCCACATTGGTCCAATCAACATAATCAATATTTGGTAACACTATTTAGTGTTTCAAGACCTTTAATATTCTTCAATTGGTATTTTACTTAACTGAAAGAGCAAAAAAATGTCAGATGGAATTTTTCACATAAAGAAATCATAGGAGGTATGAAACATTGCACTTCTTCAAGAAAAAAATCAAAGGAAGAGTATTGACATATATCAAGTATGTAGAAATCTATATTACTTTGTTAATAAAACATGTTGTTTTTTGTGGTTTTTGTTGTTTTTCGAGACAAGGTTTCTCTGTGTAGCTTTGTGCCTTTCCTGGAGCTCACTTGGTAGCCCAGGCTGGCCTCGAACTCACAGAGATCCGCCTGCCTCTGCCTCCCGAGTGCTGGGATTAAAGGCGTGCGCCACCAATGCCCGGCAAATATGTTGTTTATAGAATGTTTGAAAAGCATGTTTTTTACCTCATACAGCATTGTTGGATGTAGAGATTATTGTATTAAGAGAGGTAAGCAATGTATAGAAAGACAAAAATCCCAAAAGATCACAATCTTGTGTGGAATATGCAACAACTTCTATGATTTCATAGAAGTCGTGAGTTGAGTAGTAGTTACTAGAATCTAGGGAGAATGGTAGCAAGAAGGATGGGAAAGACTAATCAATGGATTCTATATTATAGTTAAGAGTAAGATATCCAAAAAGGATACAGGTTTAGGCAATCATGAGAGGAACAGTCTCTTTAGGAGAGCAGTATCAGGCCATAAATATCCAGAAAGAGAACGCTATGGTGTATATTTTCTATACACACTATCAACAGACATTACAAAAGTTCTTATACATTTCAAAAATGTGAAAGGAAATATTTTGAAATATTACTCTAAATATATAAAAAAACACCAGTGTTCTACATATTAGTAAGTCCAGTATCCAGAAGTCTGAAATGCAAACAAGTAGATACATGTGCATGGGCATTCATACATAACCACATGTATGCATAAATCTTGAGGAGATAGGGATGTTTCACCAAATTTAAATGTTACACACCATGTATATGTTATAACATATTAGATTGCACCCTTTAAGTACAGGTATGTATATTTTTTTGATTTATGTTAAGAAAGCTTAGAAGTACAAATAAAAATAAATGTATTCTTAACATTTATTAACGTAGCTAAAATAAACCTCTATGTTAAGGGTAATACGTTACTCATTTCTTGTTTCTAATGTTAATTTATTTTGTAATACTCTCATTTTATTACAAGAGTAAAAGTCATATTGTTTATGAAATAGCACAGACCTTGTATGTATTTCAAATTATAGGATTTTTTCTACACATTGTTATTTATTCTGTGTAGTATCTCGTGATTTATCTCCTTTTATAGCATAGTATCTGAAATCTATAGGAATTAATAGACCATTCAAAATAGGTACTCAAATCCAAAGATCTTTATAGATGCAGACCTCTGTACTCTTGCTTTCTTTCTACCCCCGTACACACTGATATATTAGGGACATTAAATGTCACAGTATTTAGGTTGTGTTATTTACTAAACAAAACAGTTTGCAAACAATGACAATGTGAAAGAAGTAAAGCAAGGATAATGAAGTCTGCACTAGGGACATAGACTAAGTCAGGGGCACATGAAGAAACAGATGCAGAGAACCTCAGTCAAATTAAGGTCGAGCTCTAGGAATCCTGCTGAAAAGAGGAAGGAAGGACTGTGGGAGTCAGAGGGATCAAGGGCATCACAACAAAACTCACAGAATCAACTAACCTGGACTTGTAGGGGCACACAGAGACTGAACCAACAACCAGCAAACTTGCATGGCACTGACTGAGGCCCTCTGCATATATGCGACAGTGGTGTAGCTTGGTCTCTTGTGGAACTCCTAACAGTGGGAACAGGGGCTGTCTCTGATTCTTTTACTGACTTTTGGGACCCTATTCCTCATACTAAGTTGCCTTGCCCAGCCTTAATACAAGGGGAAGTGCTTAGTCTTACTACAACTTGATCTGCCATTTTTTGTCAATGTCCATGGGAAGCCTACACTTTGCTGAATAGAAATGGAGGAGGAGTGTATGAGGGGGGTACAGAGGGAAGGTATGGGGGAGGGACTTGCAGGAGATGAAGGAAAGGAAACTGTGGTTGGGATGTAAAATAAATAAGTAAATTAATAATAATAATAATAATAATAATAAAACCAAAAAGGATACAAGTTTAGGCAATCATTGGAGGACCAGTCTCTTTAGGAGAACAGTCTCGGGCCGTAAATATCCTGGAAGAGAATGCTAGGGTGTACATTTTCTATACACACTATCAACAGCCACACATGGACTAAATAGAGGCTTTGCCATTCCCCTTAGCCTTTCCCCAGGGGTAAGACTTTGCCATTTTTCCATAGGTCTGAGGCTATGGGGTCCTCAAAATGGACATGCCCATATGAAAAACACACATTCACTCAGAACCTCACTAAGGGCTTTCCTTGACTCTCCACCACAAATAACAATCTTTACCTTATCAGAAGACAAAAGCAAACCAAATCTAGCTGTAGGCATACTCTTGTGACTTCTGAGTTAGGGCACCCCATTAGAGCAGAAAAAGTTGGCAGAACTCTTAGCTTCTACAAAGGCAGGCTCTGCATGTGGAAAGGAACAGAGCGAGGTAGAGAGACTGCTCAAACCCTGTTCCATGGTTTCTATGTTTGAACACAGACATCTGAGGCAAAGTTCAGCTGTGACTGGTAGAGATAAAGCCATTTGTTAAGTGCCACATTCCTAAGGTTGGGCTTATTAGTGAGGCTGCAGTGTCTTGCTAAATACCAAAATTATAACTATGACTCCAAAACTATATTTCATTGCAGAGCTGGTGAAATTCTTGTTAGAAGTTGCCAAAAAATTTTGGTTGTAGCCGGGTGGTGGTGATGCACGCCTTTAATCCCAGCACTCGGGAGGCAGAGGCAGGCGGATCTCTGTGAGTTCAAGGCCAGCCTGGTCTCCAAAGTGAGTTCCAGGAAAGACACAACTCTACACAGAGACACCCTGTCTCAAACAAACAAACAAACAAAAATTTTGGTTGTAATTTAATTCTTTCAACTTCCAGAAATACAAGCCAATTTAAAAAATCATACTTTGTTTCTATCTTTATGGCAATGTTTCAATTAATTGATGTTAACAAACATGTACACACTATTGTGACAAGTTTCCATGGTCATGTGATAATTTCCCATCAGTTAATCAAGAAGTTACAACTATTTAGGCCCCATTTACTGGATTAGAATGGTGTAGAAGCCAGTAGGAGGCAGTTGCAGCCTTACTATCCTATTCCAGGGTGACTTCAAACAGTTGTGATAAAGAAGTCCTCTTGGGATTACAAACTGAGCAGCTGGAGATGGACACACACACTCGCACTTAGAACAGTTTACACCATATGGTGGACAAATGTATGGTGGGGTATGGGAAGGAGAGAGAAGCAGAGACAGAAAGACAGAGAGAGTTTCATGTCTTATAGAAAGAGGCTGATCTAAAGAGTAGGTCATGAAGAACAGGCTGATGTGGGAGACCTGATTGCTACCTGGGAACATGGTGCGCTCTGGTCCTGGGCTGCTGCCAAAGGCCATGTCAGGGTCTGTGGCCCTACCTCAGCTGTGATCCATGTTTATGTCCATGGCCCCTGTTATCACCAAGGCCCATGAGGATATATGGGGTAGGGGCCACCACTTAAGTCCTCTTAGGGGTGCAAGGGTCATGCCACTGCAGGGACTATCCTGATCTGATTAGCCTGGGCTGCTGCTCAGGGCCATGGAGTCCTCAGGGCTTGAGTTGCAGCTAGGGTCCATGTATGTGTCTGTGGCCCTACTGGACCCGGGCTCTGTGTTGATGTCCATGGCTCCTGTTACCATCAGGAGTCATGTGGATGCCAGGTTCAGCCTCCCCCCCCCCATGGAGGGGTTGTGTTGAGATCTGAGGGCCACCCTGCAGCCAGGGTGATGGCCATTTGAGTGGTCTGTGCTTTCACCTGGGGCCATGGTAGCATCCAGGCCCAGGCTGCTTCCATGCTCCCTACCATGTCTGGGTCTATGGTCCTACAGCAACCAGAGTCTATGATGATGTCCATGGCTCGTGTTTACCAGGGTCACATGACACCTGGGTTCTGGGTCACCACATGTCAACGTGCTGAGGATGTGCTCTGGCTGGGGCCATTATGTTCTGGGTGGCCTGTACTACCATCAGTGACCATGGTGATGAATGGGCCAAGTTACCCCCAGGTGCTATGTTTGTGGCCCTACTGCAGCTAGGGTCTGCATAGATATCAGTGGTTTCTATTACCACAGAAGGCTGTAAAGATGCCCAGGGTATGGGCCATTACCTTAAGCCATGTTAGTGCCTGAGGGTCATGCTATAAGAACCACTGGTCTCTGGGACACCGTCTGTAGCCACATTGGAGTCAGAAGGACATGCCTTTGCCTGGACCATGCCAACTACAGGGCCTGTACTGTCATCTGTGACCATAGTGTTGTCCAGGCCCAAACTGCTGCCCAGGGCATGGCCCCACAGCAGTCCAGGTCTGCACTGATGTCCAAGGCTCTGGTTACCACAGAAGACAATACCGGGCCCAAGGGTCTCTCTGCCACTGGGAACATGGAGATCAAATTGGCCTGCACTGTCACCCAGGGCCATATTGATGCCTAGGTCATGATGACAACCGGCCACAAGCTGCTACTGCTGACAATATCTGGATCCCTGATCCAGCAGCAGCTGGTGTCTATGTTACCACAGGGGTCCATGCACACCATGTGTTGAACCACATGTTGAAGTATAAGGGTCCTGCTGAGCTGGCCCCACTACTCATTGGCCCAGAGTGACCTGCCTTCACCCTCACAGGAGGGCTGATCCTGAACTACCCTGGCCCTAGGATAATGGATACCTGGGAAAGCTTGTCCTACCCCTCACCAGGGGTCTGGGAGAGCTGGTTCCACCCCTCATCTGAGAGAAGGGTTCCCAATGGCCTAGACTGACCAACTCAGCTGCCACACAGACACACATCCAGGGCTTTGAGGAGGCCCACCCTAACTATGACCCCATTTATGACCTGCTGGAGTGTGTGAAGGGACTGATCCTGCAGAACCACAGCCACAGGAACTCCATGACTCAGGGTAACAGCAGAATATCAGAGAGGAATATTGGTGAGGGTCTGGTGTTGATGGTGTACTAAAGCCAGAGGCCTTAAACCTGACCAACCACTCTTTACAGAATGAATATTTGCAAGTAAAGATGTTTGAACAAAAGGGTATACAGCATGATACACAGTAATTCCCAAAGCTACTAAGATGACTGAAGAGGTAATGGAGAGGTGGAAAGGAAAGAGAGTGAAGCGTTTTTCTTCTTTTTTATTATTGTTTTTTTTAACCTTATTTTTACTCTTTTTCAGCTTTCCTTTGGAGAGGCACACCACAAAAGGGAGGAGTGGATAAGGAGGGACTGGGAGATGAATGGGATTGGGGTACATGATGTGAAAGTCCTAAAGAATCAATTAAAAAAGGAGTCCTCTCAGTGGGTAAGGTGCTCATCAGTGGACTTCATGATTCATTAAATCAGAAGTGGAATAAAGATGACTTGAGGTCCCAATGCAGACTCACAAATGCAGGTGAGTCAATTGCAAGAGGCATGACTACATAGTCAAGAGCCTTCTAGCAGAAGACGTGGAAGATTAGAAAAGATACTTGGGCAAGAAATTTTTAGGACACATGAGAAAAAAGAAAATACAAAGGTAAGAACAGAGTGGGAGAACAAGGAAAGAGATACCATGATAAATGAAGACACCATGGGAATAGGAAGAAGCAGAGTGCTAGAGAGGTCCCCAGGAATCCACCAAGATGACTCCACTATAGAATACCGGCAATTGTTGAGAGCGTGCCTGAGCTGACCTGCTCTGGTGATCAGATGGCCAAACACCCTAACTATTATGATAGAGCCCTCATCCAGTGACTGATGGAAACAGATGCAGAGATCCATGGCCAAAACCAGGCTGAGCTCCAGGAGTCAAATCAATGAGAGAGAGGAGGGATTATATGAGCAAGAGATATCTAGACCATGATTGGAAAAATTACACAGACAAGTAGCCAAACTAGTGGAAACACATGAACTGTGAACCAATAGCTGAGGAGCCCCCATGGTACTGGACTAGGCCCTCTGGATAAGTGAGACAGTTGTTTAGCTTGAACTGTTTAGGGGGCCCCTAGGCATTGGAACAGGACCTGTCCTTAGTGCATGAGCTGGCTTTTTGGAACCTAGTGCCTATGTTGAGACACTTTGCTCAGCCTTGGTGCAGGGAGGAGGGGCTTGGACCTGCTTCAGCTGAATGTATCAGGCTCTGCTGACTCACCAGTGGAGACTTTGCCTTGGAGGAGGTGGGAATGGGGGGATGGATTGAGGGTAAAGGCTGGGGGTAGGAGGAGGGAGGACAGGGGAATCCGTGGTTGATATGCAAAATGAATAGAAAATCTTTTAATAAAAAAAGGTGAGTAAAATCAGTAGCAGCAGCAACAAAAGCAAACAAACAAAAAGCCCTACCTTTGTTTCTAGTAATTTTAAATATAGAGTCACCATGAAAGAAGGGGAACTGAGTAGTCATGTGTGGCAAAAGTTATCTGGGATAAATTCTTGGAAATCCCTACAACTGCACAATGAAACCATGAACAGAAGTACCACAGTAGATAAATTGGGAACTACATTTTCCTACAATAGCAAGGACTCCCATGCCCCTAGCTGAGTTTTCAATATCACATGGTCATTCTGCTCCCATAGAAGTTTGTCACTGACGATTCAACTGAGTACAGTCCATAGAGTGCCCAGTAGGATTACAGTAGGTCTACTCCATCCTGGATTAAGCAAAAGAGATGAACACAGCTCACATCTATTTTGGGAAAGTGTTTGTCTTCCTTGCTGGCAAAACAGTAGATGGCTCCCAAGGTTTTTACCTCTGATGAGATGCCTTAAATAATCCCCTGGTCTCTAAGCGTGGTGTCTTTTTAACCTGTAAATAAGTACAGTAAGTGGCACACTGATTTTAAGGCAGAAGATGTTCTGATTGGCTTAGCCTAATATCAGTAGCTCTTTATAAGCAAGCATCTGTCTGTGGCTGGTCACAGATTGGGAAATGCCAGGTTCATAACACAAGAAAAATTCATGTTATCATTCCTAGTAATAGAAATAAATTTAGAATGAAAATGAAATTCTTCAAAAGTTCAAGACAAGAATGATTGATTGTACTCAACTGGGATCCTGCTTAATATTCCTTCAGAATGAGAGACACATTTTATGTGACAGCAATTTTAAGAGTGAGTATATGCCCCCAGTATCTGATGCAGCTTCCACTGATGTTTTATTTTGGAGAGGCTCAAATAATGAATGAATGAATGAAAGTCCACCCTAACTGTAGAGTCAGAGTTCTTTCTTTCTCACAATGTTACATAGAATCAGCAGGCAACAATACAGGGCTGACTGCCTCAAAGCCGACTACTTTTTTGGCCATCTTTTGGCTTCTCATACGTTAGGAGGATCTAAAGCTCATGATTTTGTGACAAAGGAAGTGAAATTAACATTCAGATGACTAGTCATTCCAATACTTTGATATATATATATATAGATAGATAGATAGATAGATAGATAGATA
>CABHPH010150536.1:0-15583 GCA_902168325.1 Peromyscus nudipes
CATGATAAATGAAGACCCCCATGGGAATAGGAAGAAGCAAAGTGCTAGTGAGGTCCACAGAAATCCACAAAGATGCCTCCACAATAGTCTATTGGCAGTGGTCAAGAGAAAGCCTGAACTGATCTACTCTGGTGATCGGATGGCCAAACACCCTAACTTTCATACTAGAACTCTCATCCAATGATCTCATCCTAACAATAGGATGTCTGACTGCCTGGACAGTCACCCAAAATTCTTCTGTAACATAGGGGCATCCAACTTTGTCCTTTGGGCCTGGTATATCTGACAGACATTTCTGAGAAGCAGGGAATTTTGAAGGACTGTTCTACCTTGTCTTGGCAATTTGTGGCAGTCATTTTATTTTGTGTATTGCTTTTGTGTTTTGTAACAATACACCGTCTGTAATTGAGACAAGGGCAGTTTTTTGCCCAAATGACTAGATTTTGCCATAAAGAAAAACTCCATACAGAGCTTCTTCAATGCCCATCATCTTCTTTGGATGTAAACTGGGGGCTGTCTTGAGCATATGTGTCTCATTGTCATGAAAGCCTTAGGTAATTAAACATATTCAATACTATAGTCTGTAGGTCTTTGAAGTATTTAAGACTATCTATCTATCTAAATAAAACTGTGTATTACCTTGAAAACATACCTCCCATGACTATAAGTTTCACTATTATAGATTACTAACTACTAACCTCTATTTCTTAATTATACATTGTATTTTAAATGAGCTGTATAAGCACAATACTCCAAACAAGATTAGAAATATACATACAGTATAACAAAATTAACTTTAAATTTGTATCAATATACCAAAATCCATACCAATGTAAAATATTTAAGACTACTAGTTGTTTTTTTAGTTTAAAAGTAGATTTAATAATCTATCCTTTTATCCTATCATTTCTATATAAAGAGAGATCTTTGTATTTAACTTTTGTTACTTTTTCTTAAACTATGACCAGTAAAAAATTGTAACCAACTTCCTTTAAACTATAATAAGCATCCATAACCATTTTTTGGGATATGGGCATCTTTCTCTAGACTACTTCCTGTTGTTTGGGGGTGCTGACATTTGTGAAGGAACCTGGAGAAAATTAGGATAATAATGAAGTCCTGGCTGGGGTAGTCTATGAGGCTGGACCATCTCAGCTGGCAGCCTTGAAGCTGTTCTGGATGCTGGATTACCTGGGCCATCCATTTTTATTGGTGTCTGGTTCTATTCCCTTGTTCTGAAAATACATGAATTTTTAAAGGTAACATACATTACAAGTATGGTTATATGGTATGCATAAGTCAGTTAAAGATGATTTTTTGTTTTATATTTGAAGGGGTAAAATACACATTACATGTCTTCTAGTTCTTTCATTTTTTTTTAAAGTCTGTAGCCAGGATTTCAGGGGGTCTTCCCCAATCCAACCTCATTTTCTTTAATCTGGAATCAGTCCATAGCCTCTCATCTCCTGTGGAAATAAAAGCATAACCTCTTCCCCAAAGTAACATATCTTTTGACATAAAATTTGGAGTGAAGACATTTTTAAAACATATAGGTTGGTTTAATCTAGCAGCTTTCATAATCAAATGTGTCTTAGCATCTTAACACCTGTTTTTAAAAAAGAGTTTACATACAATAATACACAAAGGTACTGGGTAAACATTCTCTTTGCCCAAGAGGAGTGAACTATGACCAGAGCAAATCAAATCAGATTTCAAGAAGGGCACACATGGAATTCTGGAGTCCTATATCTGACACTAGACTCATGATGAAATTATTTGTGCTCAAAAAGGGTTCTCATTCCTTGAGCAACAACTGCCGTCTCTTTAATTTAGGCTTGTTTGTGAATGCCCAGGAGTGATTTAGTGTTCTCAGAAAATGACTGCTGGGTCAATACCTGGTCTTGATGACACTTCAAGCCAAGAGTCTCCAAAGGACAACTACACTTAGGGAATGGTTTATGGTGGTTCATTATTAACTGGTGGATAAAGGGACTCCTGTCTCTCTCTGTCTCTGTCTCTGTCTCTGTCTCTCTCTCTCTCTGTCTCTGTCTCTCTCTCTCTGTCTCTGTCTCTCTCTCTCTCTCTCTCTCTCTCTCTCTCTCTCTCTCTCTCTCTCTCCAAGTTACTCAACACGGAAAGTCTCCAAATAAACAAACTACATTTACTTCAGTTGAGAGAAACTTTAGAGTCAAAATGCCATGATTTTAGTGAAAGATCTGATATATGAGATAGCCTGGAGCAACAGTCAGGCTGAAGAATCAAAACACAGATTGAAGGGTGTCCAGCAGTCCTTGCTTGTAATCCTTATATAAAAATGAAGCTAGCCTTGGTAACAGTCAAGATATGTGTATACACACACACATACACACACACACACACACACACACACACACACACACAAATGTACCTGATAAAAGTCCAAAGTCTTTTGGATTAATCGCCAGCAGGAGCATAAAATTTTATACACAAATCTCTAAAGAAGGATACACAATCCCTGGCATTGATAGACACAAAAATTAAAGAGTTAAAAAGGGACTCAGACCAGGGAAGCAGGTAGGCTAATTGCAGATTTTCCTCCAAAGTCCTTCCCTACTCACCACTTTATCCCAGACCACAACTTCATGAGAACTCCCTGGGAACCTGAGGTCACTCCAGCCAGACATGCAGGAAGGCTAACTAAAGATCTTTACCACTCCCTCTTCTCCAGCAAATTGAATCGCCCAAGTCTTACCCCCAAATCTGTAGTAGGTCACTTTGCAGCCTCCTCCTCTTCTTTGCCCCCATCTCTAGTCCATCACAGAGATATAGCCCTCCAAACTTTGTTCCCCCAACTCATTGCTTTATCTCAGTCCCCAACACCATTGGTATTTCCTGGGATCCAGCCAGCCAAGCCTGCCCCTGCCAGTGAATCATTAGGATATCAAAGCAGGTAGGTAAGCTTCAGGTTTCACTTTCCATCCTCTCCTCCAGATCCAATCTCTCAGTTTCATCCTCAGCTCTGCAGCAGGCTAACCATAGTGGCCTCTCTTTATGTTCTCCTCAGATTCTCAGGGGACTAAGCAGATCCTGATGGAAGAACCTGATTTCCTACATCCTGTGGATGGCCACAGCACCCAACTCATAGCCCGTCCCCATTCCTAAGTGTCAATTCTCAATACCTAGAAACACATTTTACAAGGAATCCCTAGTGGCCACACCTACCAGGATCTTGAAAGAAATTGCTAACAGGTAACACACAGAAACCACACTCTCCTAAGAACCAGAGAGGGCAATAGAAACCAAGCAACAAAATACCACCAAAAAAGACAAGACAAGATATGAGCACCTAGAATTACTATTGTCACAAACCAGGATACCTAGACACCAGTGTAATAACACAATCTATAACAGCCAGGACAAAATGTCTCCACTGGATCCAAGCAACCCTGAGTATTGGGACGTAGCTGAAGCATAAGGAAAAGACCTAAAAATACCTTTTATGAATATGATAGAAATCTTTAAAGAGGAAATGAATAAATTCCTTAAAGAAAAATATGAACACACAAACAGTGGAAGGAAGTGAGCAAAACAGTTCAAGACCTGCAAATTGCAATAGAATCAACTTTAAAAAGAAGAAAAGAAAAACCCAAAAGGAAAGAAATATGGAAAGGAAAAATTTAGTAATTCAGACAGGAACCTCAGAGGCATGCCTCACTAACAGAATGCAAGAGATAGAAGAGAGAATTTCAGAATTGAAGACAATATAGAAAAACTTGATACCTTCGTCAAAGAAAATGTTAAATCTAAAATTGTCCTGACACAATATACCCAGAATATCCAGGACATTATAGAAAGAACAAATCTAAGAATAATAGGAATACATGAAAGAGAAGAATCCAGGTCAAAGGCACAGAAAATGTTGTCAACAAAATCCTAGAAGAAAATTTTCAAAACCTAAAGAATGAGGCAACTTTCAAAATACAAGAAGCATATGGAACACCAAATAGATTGGACCAGAAAAAAAAGAGTCCCATGGCACATAGTAATCAAAACACCAAACACACAGAACAAAGGGGAAATATTAAAGGTTGTAAGGGGAAAAGACCAAGTAACACATAAAACCATACCTATCAGAATGACATCTGCCTTCTTAATGGGACTCTAAAAGCCAGATGAGCCCAGAGGGATGAACTTCAGACTCTAAGAGACCATAGACGCCAGCCTACACTATCATACCCAGCAAAATTTTCAATCACCATAGATGAAGAAAACAAGATATTACATGAGAAAGCCATATTTAACCAATATATGCTACAAAGCTAGCCCTACAGAATGTGCTTGAAGGAAAACTCCAACCCAAAGAGTTTAACTACACCCATGAAAACACAAGGAATAAATAATCCCAGACCAGCAAATCAAAAGAGGGGAACCACACAAACTCCACCAGCACCACCAACAACAACAACAATAACACTACCACCACCACCTCCTCCTCCAAAATAACAGCAATCAACAAACACTGCTGATATCTCACAATTGTGATATCACGAAATATTGATATCTCACAATCAAAAGACACAGACTAACAGAATGGACATAAAAACAGGATCCATTGTTCTGCTGATCCAAGAAACACACCTCAACATCAAGGATAAACATCACTTAAGGATAAAAGGATGGAAAAAGATAATCCAAGAAAAAAGATCTAAGCAGTGTAGCCATTTTAACAGCTGACAAAATAGACTTGAAAGTGAAACTAACCAGAAGACATAAAGAAAGACACTACATACTCATCAAAGGAAAAATCTACCAATAGGATAATGCAATTGTTAACATCTAAGCACATGGGCAACAAAGTTCAAAGGAAACATTACTATAGCTTAAATCACATCTTGACCCTCACACACTGATAGTGGGATACTTCAATAACTCTGGCCAACAGACATATCATCCAGACAAAAATTCAACAGAGAAATGCTCAGTCAACTGATGTTATAAGCCAAGTAGACCTAACAGATATTTACAGAATATTTCATCCAAACACAAAAGAATGTACCTTCTTCTCAGCACCTCATGGAACTTTCTCCAAAATTGACCACACACTTGATCACAAAGCAAGTCTCAACAGACATACACACACAAAAAGTTTTTTTTAAATAACACCCTACATCCTATCTGAACACCACATAGTAAAACTGGATCTCAACAACAACAGAAAGCTTACAAACTCATGGAAACTGAACAACGCTCTACTGAATGAAAAATGGGTCAAGACAGAAAATAAAAAAGAAATTAAAAACTTTTTAGAATTAAGTGAAATGAAAACACAATATACCCAAACTTAATGGACACAATGATACTATTCTAAGAATTAAGTTCACAGCACTAACTGCCTACATCAAAAACAGAGATCTCATTCTACTAACTTAATAGCACCCCTGAAAGCTCTAGAGCAAAAAGAAGAAATACACCTAAAAGGAGTAGACAGCAAGAAATAATCAAATTCAAGGCTGAAATAAATAAAATACAAAGAAAAAAGAATACAAGAATCAATGAAACAAAGACTTGGTTCTTTGAAAAAAGCAATCAGATTAATAAAACTTTACACAAATTAATTATAAGGTAGAGAGAAAATATCCAAATTAGTAAAATTATAGCTGAAACAGGGGACATGACAACAGAGTGTAAGGAAATCCTGAGAATTATGGGAATACTTTAAAAAGCTGCACTCCACCAACTTGAAAATCTAAAAAGAAAAATATGGATAATTTTGTCAATACATACACCACTTATCAAAGTTAAATCAAGGTCAGATAAGCAATTTAAACAGACCCATAACCCCTAGTGAAATAGAAGCAGTCATTAAAAGTCTCCATACCACAAAAGAGCCCAGGACAAAATGGTTTTAACAAAGAAATCTGCCAGACTTTCAAAGAAATGTTAATACCAATACTCCTCAAATTATTCTACAAAATATAAACAAAAGGAACAGTGCCAAATTTGTTTTACCAGGCCACAGCTACTTTGATACCCACAACACATAAATACCCACAAAGAAATAGCTACAGAACAGTTTCCCTTATGAATAAAATACTTTCAAACTGAATCCAAAAGCACATCAAATAAATCATCCACCATAATCAAGTAGGCTTCATCCAAGAGATGCAGGAATGGTTCAACATATGTAAGTTGATAAATATAACCCACCATATAAACAAACTGAAAGCCAAATACCACAGGATCATCCCACTAGATGTAGAAAACATCTTTGACAGAACCCAACAGCCCCTCATGACAAAAGTTCTGGAGAGATCGTGAATACAAAGAACATATGTAACTCAACAGAATAAGGGCAATATTCAGCAAACAGATAGCCAACATCAACTTAAGTGAAGAGAAACTCAAAGCTTTTCCACTAACATCAGGAACAAGACAAGGTTTCCACTCTCTCCATACCTGTTCAATACAGTACTTGAAGTCTTGGCTACAGCAATAATACAACTGATGAAGATGAAGAAAATACATCTTGAAAAGGAAGAAGTCAAAATATCTTTATTTGCAGATAATAGGATAGTCTTATATGTTTATAAAAATTACACGAGATAACTCCTACAGCTGACAAACACCTTCAGCAAAGTGGCAGGATACCAAATTAACTGACATAAATCAAGAGCCCTCCTACATACAAATGACAAATAGATTGAGAAATTAGGGAAACAACAACCTTTCAATAACCTCAGATAATTTACAATACCTTGGGGTAACTCTAAGCAAACAAGGGAAATATTTGTATGATAAAACCAGGTCCCTTGCAAAATATATTATAGCTTCCAGTTGAGTTTTTTTTAATGGGATTGCTGAATGTGCAAACTAATGAATTTCTGTTTCTTTTGCCTTCTATTGGGCTCTTTTCATTTCTTGTTTGTTTATTCAATTTTGATGTGTTAGTTTGTGTTTTATCTTATTATATTTTATTTTATATCATTATTATCTTATAGAAGCCTGGTTGATTTCTAATAAGAGACATAAAGGGGGTGGATTGAGATGGGAGAGGAGGTGGGAGAAGCCAGGAGGTGTCAAAGGATGGGAAACCATAATCAGGATATATTATGTGAGAAAAAATCTATTTTCAACAAAAGGAAACAAAGATGTTAAAAAAAGAATTATAGAAATTGAAATATTCAAGCAGACTGAATACAAGCAAGCTGTGTCTCCTGTACCTCCATATTAGAGGGAAGGAGTACATGTCAGCTTGGAACATACTATCCTATGAGATACTGTCAAACCAAGGTACTGGTAGAGTCTCAAGGGAAGATTTATTAAGGAAGGTGAGGGTGAGTGGGATGAAGATAAAAGTTCAGTCATCCTTCATTGGGCTTCTTATATAATTGTAACCTTTCTTATTCTTAACTGTATTATGGAAAGGACCATGTCTCTAATTGGAGAATATCCACCCATCTAGTTCTAGAACCTATGTTGTGTACCAATGCATGCCTACACAACTTTCAGATAATATGAAGTAGGCATTCAAAGTGTGAACAAGTGCAACATATGTGCTCTCTGTGTCTAGAGTAAATGCTGTGTGTTCATAGAGGAAGGCTCTGCAAATATAGCTCCATATAAGACCTACATGGGGCTTTGTATGACCTTAACCACCAGAAAGGCTTTGAGCCCCTTCCATGCAGATATGTCCAAAATTTGGAAACTGCAAAGTTCACGGTCAACCCATAATGGAGTCAAAAAATGGAATGAACTTTTCATAATGTTTCAAGTAAATAGCTTTGTGTTGGACTGCATTATAGATATCATTGGCTACATGGGCCTATGGGCTGTAGATTGGATAAGCCTTAGAGAGTTTCTACCATAAGGTGATTTGCTTACCCACAGCTGTCTAGCTAAACAAACTAACCAGCAAACAAATGATCAGAGGCTGCTTGTTCCAATAAATAATGACATATCATTCAGATGAGCATATGCCTACTCTGCAGTTAACTATGAGAGGCTAAAAGAAGCTGTGGAACAGAGAAGTTTATAAAAATAATAACAAGGAGTATTAGAGCTAACACAATGAGCACATACTCTTTTGGCCATGTTTGATTAGCCTTGGTTGTACACAACATAACCTAGAGTCATCTAAAAAGAGGAAACCTCAACTGAAGAATTGCCTACATCAAATTGACATGTGGGACATTGTCTTGATTATCAATTGATGCAGGAAGGCCCAGCTTCCTAAGATCCTGGATAGCTGAACAGTTAGACATTCTTGGAGTTAGTACATCAAACAAGAATGTAGAAGCCTTGTTCCCCTTTCTCATTCCTCAGCCTGTGCTCTGCTTCCTCCATACCCTTTGTAGTATCCTTCATAGGAAGCTAATGGATGTAAGGTTTAGTCCCTGAAGTTCAAAAGGAGCTGCAGGAAGTAACCACATGCAGTGAGGGGTTGAAGGACCCCAGTGTGTGCACGCTTTCTCAGAAGCACAGGTAAGACAGTCTGGGGCTTGGAAGTGGCATCTCATGTGAGAGGGACAACCTTGGGGCACAGCCTGACATGTCAGGTCTGACAGTGTCTCAGTGTCAGAGCTGACCTGACTTAGAGGTTGCACATCTGGTGTCTGCTGCAGAACTGAACTTTTGCTTGTTTGTTGAAGAACACCCAGACATTTTGGAATCATGGAAGTGATGTTATGAGAGAAATGTTCAAGAACCACCTTGAGAACTGTGTCATCATAGTAGGAACTCCATGACTCTGTACCCATTGCACCTCTCTTTCTTTCCCTCCCCAGGGTGACATTATATCACACCTGAGGCCAATGAGATCTGATTCCTGTGTTGACCATGCTGGGGTGGAGCTGCCTGGTGACAGGAGCAGGAGGGTTTCTGGGCCAGAGGATCATCCGCCTGTTGGCTCAGGAGAAAAAGCTGCAGGAGATCAGGGCCTTGTTCAGGTCCTTCACTCCAAAACACAGGGAGGAATTATCCAGTAAGTGACCTGGAGTCTGGTGAATACGGACTGCATATGGGGAGGGCTTCCTTGTCACCAAGTAGGAAACAGGTGGATCTGTGAAGAGCCTCAGCAGGAGTAATCACAGTTGAGACAGCATAAAAGGCACTGCATAGTTGGAAAAAGTGCATTCTGGCCTGACCCAGAACTAGACAGCATGGCCATGAGGAGGCCCTTGGCCATCAGGCCATTGTCCTATTTAGACATTGCAGATCATTGTTCTCCTTGCTGGAAGCTTTTGTATCTTAAACAGTCTCCACAAGGCAATATTGTGCAACACTAGCAAATGATATTAAACTAGAGACCTGAGCAGTAGAAACTGCCTCCTTTGAACCTTCTCTTTCAGCTTTGTAGTTTCTTTTTATTTAAGACTAGGGGAGAGTGAAGTTCATAGCAGGAGGTGATTATAATATAAAGATAAATTGATGAAGGAGGTAGGGAGGGAGAGAGAGGTAGACGGGGACTAGAGAGCATATACATAGGATAGAAACAGACTGAGGGCCAGGTGGACATCATATGTGTCATGGGGATTCCTCTAATGTCTTTCCCATCATTCCTCCTCTCTGTCCTTCATGCTCAAAGGAAGTGCCTACAGACTTTATGGGAGAGGTGCTTTATGTTTTTCTGCTATCTCTCCCCAACTCCAGGCCAAGTGCAAGCACAGGGTTGACAGTCATTTCCCAGCTGTTCCATTCTCACATCCTTCTGTGGATGTAGTTTGTGAAGGACCCTTGCTCCTAGTGTGAGGCCATTATGAATGCATCTCTTCCTCCATACTCTCCAGAGTTCATTCAACCCCTTTGCTTGGATCCCACCCACCCATCCCTTGGCTTTGTCAGATAGAGTCTGTATAAAATCTCATATCAGACACCCTATAGTTTGATTTTGATTGTCCTTCCTTCTCAAGATGAACCAATACCTGGAGCTGGTGTGATACAGTCCTATGAAGAAGGAAGATGATTGAGGCCTGTCTTAGTTACTTTTCTATTGCTGGGATAAGACACCATGTCCAAAACAACCAATAGAAGAAAGAGATTGTTGGGGACTTACAGTTTTCAGGGAGTTAGAGCTGATGACTGTCACGGCAGGGAGCAGGGCAGCCAGCAGGCAGCCTGGCACTGTAGCAATAGCTGAGAGCTCATATCTTGACCCACAAGCCAAGACAGAGAACTAATTGGAAATGATTAAAGTCTTTTGAAGCCTCCAAAGCCATGCCCAGGGACACACTTCCTCCAAAAAGGCAACACCCCCTAACCTTTCCACCAACTAAGGACCAAGTATTCCATTATATGAACCTATGGGATCCATTCTCATTCAAACCACCACAACTCCGTGTCCAAACACTTTAAGACACATTTTAACAGCAAATGATTTTAGTCTCAACTTATTTGGAATCTATTTTCAAATTAAATTGTATCTATTGTAGGAATAATTAGCATCTCAAGATACTGGGCCAATGTTGTTTTGTTAAAAGTAATAGTCTTCAGAGTATTCACAAGCAACATTTGCAAAGGTCTTGTCCAGTTTGGACTTCCAACTAGTCCCTGCACGGTCTGAGAAGCCCCATTACTTTCTCTTTCTCCAAAATCTGCACATTCAGAGAGTCTTCAAACAAAAACAAGAGTGAGTGGGTACATTTCAGTAGGTTCTGCCGAGGTATACCACTAAGAGACCAACATAAGCAGTCTGGCAAAGGGTCTTCCCTTAAGTAAGGTCTATTCAGGCCGACAGAGACAGATTTAGGAATGTATGTCTAACCCACTTGTTTTAATACCTCATTAAACTAGGAATGTTTTACATCTATCTTTCAGAAACCTTGTTTTCAGAACAGGACAGGAATTATACAAAAATACATCCTAATCCAAAATATCTTTGACACCTCTTGTTGCCTCCTTGGTAGGCCCACTCCATGTGGTTACCTTTAATTAAGATGGCAATAAAGTCACATGACCTCCCTCTTCTCCAACCCTAGCAAAGATGGCTGCCAACTGCCTGATTGCACTTAGTTTAGTTAAGATGATGGAGATCCATGTGTTGTTTCCCAGAACAGCTCCAATTTAGCTGTTTTTAAAATAAAGTAGAATAGCATAAAACAACTTTAATGTTATTTATAACAAAATGACATATGAATCTCTTTTTACATTAGATTCAGTGGTCATAAATCCCAGAGGCAAATTCTGAGCCCAGGCAGATACTTGCAAAAGTAACAGCTGAGATATCACCAAGACACACAGAACATAGTAAACTCAACAGATTTTTAGCAATACCCTATTGCTTCTTTTCTGTCAGATTGCATCTCTTTAAAATTAAAGCTCATATCAAACTTTCTGAGGTTCAGATTTCAATGAAGTGTGTACTGAGGACTGACACCAAGGGGAAACAGTTAAGTCACTGGAGCCTCCCACCATCTAATTAAGAAACAGGATCCACACTCAGCTGAGAAGCAGGGGCCACTTCCACTCTTCCTTGAGCTGTGTGGTGTCACTCTGCTGCCCAAAGCTCACACTCCAATATTTGGAGATCAAGGAACAAGCATTGTCTCTGGACATTCTCATGCAGGTGGTCTCATAAACAGACCATCTACTCAACACTCTGCTGGGTCCCCAGAGGCCACCCTTGCCTAGTGTTCAGCTGTGTCTGGTACCCAGGACACCCACTGTCTCTCAGTAAACCCTGCTAAGTGGTGTCTGGCCTCCTTACTCAGTGTCCCTCCTCCTCCCCCACCTGCACACTCCTCCTTTTCACCATCTCTTGGGCTGTCCTCCCTGCATGGACCCACCTGCACACACAAATATATTTGATGGTGAACCCAGGGCCCTGACCCCAGTGTTCCATCCCTGATCCAGACTTACAGTCTAGTAGAGAGAGAAAAATGTGACGTTTGGTAGGGACTGTAGACAGGAAGGTTCACAGTGTCATGAGAAGGTCAGGTGCTAAGGGAGGTCGATATTCCTGCTGGATAAGGGAAGTATATACTGTCAGATGTAGCAATAAATAAAGACAGTCAGGGGGGCAGACCCCAGTACCCACTCAATATGCTGTAGAAAGTAGTAAGTATTTAGCTTGAGCTTCCTGGAAAGCATCCTGGGGCCAATGAATTAGAAAAGATGAGGGGACGATACAAGAGTCTAGCAACAAAGTGGAGGCCTGATGCATGTGATTGTAGCAAAGTGGAAGCCTTATGCATGTGACTGTAGCAAAGTGGAATTCAGGTCTAGTGAGGCAAACTTGGGAAGAGACACCAGGGAGGATTAATTGTCCTCACTGCAGACCCTTGGGTACATTTGCACAAGATACAATCTGATGTCACACAGTGCCCTGTGCTGGTTAGTTTTAATCATCGTCTAGACAGGACCTAGAATCACCTGGGAAGGCAGTCTTTGCAAGGAATTAAGTAGACCAGGTAGGCCCGCATGCATGGCTGTTAGCAGCAAGCAGGCGGCATGGATGCATTTGCACCTTTCTGCTCTTGAATGTGTATGTGACAAGTCCCTGTCTTCACTTCCCCAGAATGACAGACCATAACCTGTGACAGTACACCAAACTCTTTCCCCCTCATTGACTTCTGGCCAGTGAATTTGTCACAGAGACAGAAGTGAAGCCAGAATCCAAGCATTCAGTCCCTTCTGCTGGAACTCCAAACCCTGCATGCTTTCTCTTCTCTCTGGCAGCCTAGCTTTGCTGCAGTTACCAGCATCCCTTGCCTCCTCCTCCTCCATTCAGGTCTTACTGCCTGGATAGTCATCCATTACATCCTTATCTGATCCCTATATTACTCACTGCGAAGGTTCATCAATTTCTGAAACCTGAAGCTTCCTCCACACACCATGCTTTTCCATATGGCCATGCAGGACAGTTTTCTCTTTCTGAAGCACAGAGCTGTGGACCTCAGATACCAGACTCCAGGGACCAGTTTTTTTACAAGCGTAGGCAGTAGAGAGAAGATTTGGGTTGATATATCAGGATTCCCAGCAATTTGTGGGGGTGAGAGGAGATTTCCCTCTTTCCAAGCATGGTGGTACCAACTGCATGTCAAGGGATATTGGTCAAGAGAATGGGCAATGGGTTTCAGCCTGACCTTGTTTGTAAGGAAGCTGTACTACTGGGTTTATGATTGGAAAGTTCCTGGTGAACTGTTGTGAGGAATGCTTCATTCTTCTCACTTACCTTTCTCAGTTTCTAAGATTATGAAGAGTGTTTGCTTCTAAGAATCCCTTGAATAGGAAAGTGGCCCCTGTGCATTTGAACCCATTTTGTAAAGAGTGTTGGGTAAGATACATATGCATTTAGGATTGCTGTCACATGGGAGTCTCTTCTTCCCACACCTAAAGCAGCACAGCAACAGACTCCAGACTCCATGCAGAAGCTCTGCCCTATTATGGGTTTAAGATTTCACACCTGGCCGGGCGGTGGTGGCGCTCGCCTTTAATCCCAGCACTAGGGAGGCAGAGGCAGGCGGATCTCTGTGAGTTCAAGGCCAGCCTGGGCTACCAAGTGAGTTCCAGGAAAGGCACAAAGCTGCATAGAGAAACCCTGTCTCTATGCAGCTTTGTGCCTTTCCTGGAACTCACTTTAGATTTCACACCTGGGGCTGAACACAGCACTGGCACTCTCTCCCTTGGATGTGCAAGGAATCTGAGTTAGGATTCTGAAGTCTGTGTTCTACAAATCTGTTAGCAATTCCCCGAGAAAGGATATGACAAACAGAATCAGGGGCTTTGTGGGTGTTCAGGTGTGAGCTTTAGTCAAAACCTGCTCTATTGTGGAATATTATTTTAAGATGTTTTACATTTGTTTATGCTGTGGAACATTTGATTTAATAATGAAAAGATGTGTTGCATTTTTTATGGTGCATTCATTTAAATCCATAAAGCTGTGTTACTTTGCCTGTCTAAACATCTGATTTGTCTAATAAAAAGCTGAACAGTCAATAGTAAGGCAGGAGAGAGGATAGGCTGGGCTGGCAGGCAGAGAGAAAAAATAGACGAAATCTGGGAAGAGAGATTGAGGAATGAGAAAATAAAAGGAAAGGAGGACATTAGAGGCCAGGCACTCATCTATACAGCCAACCACAGAGTAAGAAGTAATGAAAGGTACACAAAATACAGAAAGGTAAAAGCCGAGAGGAAAAAGATAGATGGGATAATTTAAGAAAAGCTGGCTAGAAACAAGCCAAGCTAAGGCTGGATATTTATGAGAAAGAAAGAAAGAAAGAAAGAAAGAAAGAAAGAAAGAAAGAGAGAGAGAAAGAAAGAAAGAAAGAAAGAAAGAAAGAAAGAAAGGCCTCTGTGAGAATTTATGTGGGAGCTGGGTGGTGGGCCCCTCAAAACAGTCAAAGAGGAAAAACTACTACCACTACTACTACCACTCTGCTCTGCTCTGCCCCTAGAGCCTCTGGGAAGTGGCAGCCTACACTCACTTTTTAAACAGCATGTCTGTTCTGAGCCAACCTGGGCATTCTAAATCTATAAGAATGCTCTTGTCCTGTTACTTCCTGTCTGGATCTGTGAACCCTGATCCCATGAAGGAAAAAACACTGTAGCTACAACAGTTCTGTTAGAGAGGAGAAAAAAAGTGCCCTCCAGCCCACTCAGGTAATGAGGGACAAGGCCCTTAACAGAAGTGGCAGGGATCTGACCCCAAGACATACATCTGCCTCACAGAGAATCATACGAGAACATAATATCCCATTTCTGGAGTGGAAGGAACTCCAAAAACTCCTCTGGGAGATGGACATAAGGGCTTGGTCACCCCATATCTTGAGCTATGCCACATTCACTTTAGAGTCGGGCCCTTCTGAAACATGGAAAAGAAGATGCCTGGCCCTCAGTGACACTCTGGGAAGGAACCTTCACTAAGCATCACATCTCAATGACCCACAACACTACCCCAGCATTAACTCTTGATTCAGCCACTGAAACATTCCTCTAATCAAATAAAGTAAAACAAGGCATTCAGCAAAACTTCATCTACCCCTGGAATACTGAAAAGTAAATGACTTGTGTCCCTGCTGTGACTCCATTTTTAAATCAGTTTAGGTTTCTCTTATGCATAGTACATATTGTTGTTCTTGTTTCTAATCTAAAAACACCTTTACAAATGTCTATGTATAAGCATGTGAATATTATCGTTACATTATGCACTGTCTTATTGACTTTCTATGTGCACTTGTGTGTGCCTGCCTGTGAACCTCAGCAGGTGTGTGCAGAGGTCAAAGGTCCAGGGACTGAACTCAGATTATCAGTCTTTGGGGCAGGAGCCTTTACCTGCTTAGTCATCTTACCAGCCCTTAAGCTGAAGTTCTAAACACAGTGCAGAGACTGTGTCTCAGGCTGATAGTCCCCACTCCATAGTTCTTTCTTCTGCTGCCTCTGAAAGAAAAAAAAAAACTATTAGGGAAGGTTCTTATTTCAGCTCACTCTAGCTGACATGTTAACATTTAAGAGTTAATTCTCAGCACAGGCAATTAATTCTCAGGCACATCTCTGAGTTCAAGACTAGCCTGATCTACAAAGCCAGTTCCAGGACATCCAAGGCTATACAGAGAAAGCCTGCTGGGAGAGAGAGAGAGAGAGAGAGAGAGAGAGAGAGAGAGAGAGAGAG
>CABHPH010150537.1:6815-19116 GCA_902168325.1 Peromyscus nudipes
ATCAGCCACGGATTCCCTTGTTCTCCCCCCTCCCGCCCCCCTCCCCTTCCCCCCAGCCCACCTCCCATTCCCACCTCCTCCAGGGCAAAGCCTCCCCCGAGGACTGAGATCAACCTGGTAGACTCAGTCCAGGCAGGGCCAGTCCCCTCCTCCCAGGCCGAGGCAAGCGACCCTGCATATGCCCCAGGTTTCAAACAGCCAACTCATGCAATGAACACAGGACGGGGTCCCACTGCCTGGATGCCTCCCAAACAGATCAAGCCAATCAACTGTCTCACCCATTCAGAGGGCCTGATCCAGTTGGGGGCCCCTCTGCCATTGGTTCACAGTTCATGTGTTTCCATTCATTTGGCTATTTGTCCCTGTGCTTTATCCAACCTTGGTCTCAACAATTCTCACTCATATAGACCCTCCTCTTTCTCGCTAAATACTACTCAGCAGAGAAAAACAATGACATAATGAGGTTTGCAGGCAAATGGAGGGATCTAGAAAAAATCCTCCTGAGTGAGGTAACCCAGACTCAGAAAGACAAACATGGTATGTACCCACTCATAGGAGAATACTAGATGTGGAGCAAGGACGACTGGACTGCTACTCACATCACCAGGGAGGCTACCTGGAAAACAGGACCCCAAGAAAGACACGGGGATTGCCCAATGATGGAGAAATGGATGAGATCTTCATGAACAGCCTGGTCATAAGTGGGGGAAATGAAGGGCGAGGGTCGAGGGAAAGAGAGCTTGGGGGAGCGGGAGACCCCAGTTGAACCCCAATTTTTAGAATCTGGTTGAGTACTCTCCCAAGATACTATTCATGAAGACTGTGGGCAAAGGAGGGTCAGATTTGGGTTAAGCCAAAAAAGACTCCACCTTAGACAAGACAGGGGAAACTTTGCCCTGCCACAAGACCATCAATATATTTTGAGTGGGATTGCTAATTTCTCATTACTTATATTTTAATGTTAGGTATGCTATATAATAAGAATTGAGATATTTAAGTTATGTAGTCTTTATTGAAGTTGTCTTCTTTTACATAATGTCTAAAAATATCAGTATTTTCTGGAATCATGTTTGTTTGTATGGACTGGCATTTTTCATTCTTTCTCACAGGCCAACATCATATTGTTTCGGATGCTGCATTTTTCTATGAAAGTTAATGATTCTTCTTCAATCAATGTGTACATTCTGAGCTATTGAGTGATTTCTTAGTAACTTACACAGAAAGTAACTACTTCAATCAAAACTTTTGGAGATAGATCTTTTTATGTGGTCTAGGCTACCCATGAATTTGTGAGTTTAAAGGACCCTCTGTATAAGCTTATCAGTAGCTCAGTGGTTTAATGGTGTCCTTTTTTTTCTTTTACCACAAGTGATGATTATTTGTGGTTATTCATTTTGACCAGAGATTTAGCAGGGAGACAATCTAAAGGAAGTTGTTCTGAATTACAGAATGGACTTCTGGATTCTTGCAATCAGAATTATTTTCTTATCACAAACTACAATTGGAATTCTGGGGAATTTCATTTCTATGTTCTACTATCTAGTCCTTTACTACAGAGAATGCACATTAAAGCCTACAGATTTGATTCTCATGCACCTAATGGCAGTTAATGCCTTGATCATTCTCTCTTCAGGAGTACCTCATACAATGGCAGCTTTTGGGCTTAAGCAGTTCTTGAATGAATTTGGATGCAGGTTCCTACTATTTATTCAAGCATTTGGCCGTAGTGTGTCCATTGGCATCACCTGTCTCTTAAGTGTTTTCCAGGCCATAGTCATCAGACCCAGGGAATCCTGTTGGAAAGATCATAAAGTCAAAACTGTAAATGACATTGGATGCTCCATTTCACTCCATTGGGTCTTCTTCATGTTCATAAATTTTATTTTCTTTGTGTACCCTTTTATCAAACTTAACAGCAAAAACGTGACAAGAAAACGAGATTTTGGATTCTGCTCTATTGTAGGGCGTGATGAAATCAGTGACTCTCTCTATGCAGTATTGCTGGTGTGTCCTGAAGTCTTCTTTGCTGTTCTCATTGCCTTGTCCAGTGGCTCCATGATTGTCTTTCTGTACAGGCACAAGAAGAGGGTTCAACACATCCGCAGTTCTCATGGTTCCAACAGAATTTCTCCTGAGTCCAGAGCCACCTTGAACATCCTGATCCCGATGTCTACCTTTTTGGTTTTTTATATACTCTCCTCCATCTTACGAGGCTGCATTGCTCTTTTGCATAATCACAATTGGTGGCTGGTGAACATCACTCCGCTTACTTCTCTGTGTTTTCCATCTTTTGGACCCTTTGTTCTTATGAATCATTATTCCATTCTATCGAGGCTTATTTTCATATGGATCAGGAATAAAAATAACTTAATCTTATTTAAAGTACATAAATGATGATATGTTCTGTGGGAGACTCAGTTTTTTTACTTAAATATCACCCTCAGCACGTCAAGACAGAAAGTTAAGTAGATAGCATCTTGTCTTTCTAAGATTAACCAAAATGAGCATGAGAGTTTTGTCTGCTAGTTGATTTAGCAGCCTACATGAAACTCACAGCTACTAGATTATCACCTTGCCCACCTGACATACACATGAGCTAGGCAACCAGCTAATAAATCCCATCAATTTGCACTTCTTGGGGTTTTCATCCTGTCGGGTTATCTTCACTGCTTGATGATTTCACAGACACCTTGATTGACCTACACCCTAACTACAAGGAAGACTCAAACCATGGCTGTCCATAAGCTCGTGCTCCTTGAGACCCTGATCCATCCACAGCTACTTCCTCCTGCACTGGCAACAGAAAGCATCTTCAGTCTCATATTCATCAATAGATTGCTTGCAGTTGTTCTACAGAAAGACCCGTTGAGTTGTTCTGAACATCCACAGAGTTTGGAAGATGCCTTTCCTTCTTTGTTTGTTTTCTCTTTCACTGATTTGAGTAGTATTGATGTTACTTCTTAAAATTCCTTTCAGAATTCTGCTCTTCTCCCATGGGAATGTGAGTTTTTTTTAGTTGAATCATTTTTTTAAATTACTACTTCAATCTATATCATAAATTAAGTTATCGTATTTTTATCAATTTATGTCCAGGTTCACTCTTATCTTCCCTGGGTTTGAGTGTTTGTTTGTATTCCAAAGCAAGCTGTCTTTATCACTTTGGCTCTATAGTGTAATTTGACATTGTTTTCTAGCTTTTTTTTTTACCCTTTAAGATTGTCTTAGCTACTTGTGGTGTTTTGTGGCTTTATACTAATAGTGATAGTTTATTCTCTACCAAAAACTTTGATAGGCATTGCATTAAATCAATAGGTTAACTTTAAAAAAACATTTTCCTTGTATTGAAAATAAATTATTTTTTGTCACATAATATCTTTTGAATATGGTTCCCCTTCCTCTACTTCTCCCAGTTCTTTCTCACTGTCCTTCCCATCTGGATCTACTTATGTTCTGTCTCTCATTAAAAATAAAAAAACAAGCTTCAGCTGGGCAGTGGTGGTGCACGCCTCTAATCCCAGCACTTGGGAGGCAGAGGTAGGCAGATCTCAGTGAGTTCCAGGCCAGGATGGTCTACAGAGTCAGTTCCAGGACATCCAGAACTACATAGAGAAACTTTGTCTCAAAAAAAGAAAGAAAAAACAAGCTTCTATAGCATGATAATATAAAATAAAACCAAGATAATACACTGGTGGTAGAGAAGATGAAAAAACAGAAGAAAAGCATCCAAAGAGAAGGCATAAGTATCAGGCATCCATTTGTTCCTACACACAAGAATCGCACAAAGCAAAAAACCAAAAGCTATAAAATATACTCAGATACCTGGCTCAGACTCATGCAGGTCATGTGCATTCTTCCTAAGTCTCTGTGAGTTATTATGAGCTTTTATATTTTGGGGGGTCCTCCACCTCCATTGGCTCTTATACTTTTTCCATCTCCTCTTTTGTAGGGTTGCATGAGCCCTGACATTAAAAATTTGCTAGAAACATCCCATTTAGGAGTGAATGATCCAGTCTCAGTCAGTCTCTCTCTCTCTCTCTCTCTCTCTCTCTCTCTCTCTCTCTCTCTCTTTCTCTTATGTCTGGCGGTTGATCTCTGTATTTGTTTCCCTTTGCTGCAAGAGAAAGCTACTCCTGATGGCTGAACAAGTCACTGATCCATGATTATATCAGAAGGTCATTAGGAGACCCTCTTTTGATAAGTTTCTTTGAACCAGTATTATTTGTTTTTACCCTATGTCCCTGGGCTATCTAGTTTCTGGTTTTGACATTCTAATCAAAGGTGTGTATGGGTTCCATCTCATAAAGTGGGCCTTAAGTGAAATCTGATATTGGTTTGTTACTCTCCATGTTTTGTGCCACCATTGTCCTAGAATATTTGAAAGACAGGGCACCAATGCTGATTGGAGAGTTTATGAATGGCTTGGTATTACCCCTTCTCTTTTGGTAGCCTTCAGAGGAACTTCCTGTACCAATGAAGCTAGAACATAAGGGTGAAGTCTCTATGTAAGCAGTAGCTTAATGTCTCCATGCCCAAAATGATGTGGCCTTGCCATAATTTTGTGGAGAAAAACCTATGTTCTTGGCAACATTCTGGGTTGTTTGGAGATTCCTGTGGGATCCATTTGGCAGAAAACTCAAATATATGTAAGCAAATCATGGTATTGGACATTTTATTTGGTGAAAAGAGATGTACACTTTCTCCCCCATTATTTGGAAATTTCAGTTATATCACCTCCATATACACATGTATATATACTGCCTTTCTATGCAGTCCTGGCTATACTGGAGTTCATTGTGTAGCTCATACTTGCTCTCAAACTCAGACATCCTCCTGTCTCTTCCTTCTGACTGCTGAGGCCAAAAGTGTGTGTCACTAGACATGTCATTTATTTTTTTTTAAAGTTCATCTAGTGCATGTGTGTGGTCACATGTGTAGGTCAATACTGAACTCATTTCAGTCACTTCTCACTTTCTACTATTTAAAGAATGTAAGTCATTAGTCTTGCCAGCAAGTGCCTTAACCCACTGAGTTCTCCTCTCACCTCCCAGGCATATGTGAAAGCAAGTTTGAGAAGACATTTGCATTTTTGTTTGACATTTCAATTATATTCTTGAGACAGGGACTCACACTGTGGCTTATTTTTTCTTGGAACCCACTATGTAACTCAGACTGGCTTTAAATTCAAGGCCGTTCTCTTCCTTCAACTTGTGAGTGCTAGGGTTAAGGCATGTGTTATTATGCTTTTCTTGTTTTACATGTCTTTCTTTAAATTAAAGAAAAGATTTTTTTAATTATATGTATTGTTGTTTTCCTGCATGCATGTATGTACATTACTTTGATTCAGTGCTAATGTAGTCCAAAAGAGGGTGTCCGATCTCTGACAACTGATTTTGAAGAGAGTTGCTGATGTTAGTGTAGGTGCTAGGAATTGAATCTAGGTGCTCAGGAAGAGCAGCCAGTGCTCTTAATTGCTGACCCAACTCTTTATACCCTTGTTCGCATTGCTTGATGAGTTTTGTCCAACTACGGAAGTATTTGAAACTAACTGCTGATAGAGAATTAGCTAAACCAGTGGGTGTCCAGTGCACCATAGTTTCCTTGTGGGTTTTGACCATATTCTAACTCTTTGAAAAACTTGTCTTTATCTGGGTTATACTAAAAAATAATCACTTGTTTGTTTCTTTGAGACAGTTCTGTGTTCTTTACCTCACACTGGTCTTGAACTTAATGATTTTGCTGCCTTTGGTCCCTGGTTGCTAGGATTACAGGCAATTACTACTAGCTTTGGTTGAATAAATCTTATTTAGAAGACAGACAATTTACCGAGAGAGAGAGTTCAAACACCAAGTCTTTAGCTGCATCCTCACATTCAAACTAGTTTCTCCTGCTCAGTCACCCAAGTTCCTTCCTCAAGTGTTTTGTGTGTGTGTGTGTGTGTGTGTGTGTGTGTGTATGTGTGTGTGTGTGTGTGTGCATGCATGTGTGTATGCCCACATGCATGCACACATGCATATGTAGAAATCTGAGGTTGCTGTCCAGTGTCTTCCTAAAGCCATCTTCCCTGCATGTTTGGGACAGGGTCTTTCATTGAACACAGAGCTCTATTTTTAGAATAGACAAGCTGAGAGTGAGCCTCTAAGATCCTCTTTTTACTGACCACACAGCATGAGGTAACAGATCTCCACTGTATGAAAATATTTTGATGGGCTCTTGAGAATCCCTATTCAGGTCCTTCTGCTTTCCAGCAAGCCCTTTGTCACCCATGACTCCTCCCCAGAGTACAAGTGAATATTTCATGGCATCTATACAATAATTGTCAATGTTTTTTGGGAGACAGACTCAGCAGGAAGGTTGAGTCTACCTGGAACCTCAACCTTGGCTCTTATTCCCTGTTCTCTAGAATACAAGCCTTGTGTAGTCCCTTCTCAAGATTTTCTCAGCTCCTGACACCACAGGATAAAAGAGTCACTTCCATACTTCCATTCTTCCCCCTTTGTGATTCTTACTACTCAGTTAAAAAATTACTTCCTTATTGATGTCAACAAGACTTTCTTAGGGCTTATGTTGACACCCTCATCAGACACACCATGCCATGATCCTGTCATGCGCCAGGAAGATGAGCTCTGAGAATATTCAATCTTCATTATTGCAATCACTTTCAACTTCCTACTATATGAAGGTTGTAGGACCCAAACTGGCCACAGAGCCCCCATCCAGCAGCCAGCATCACAGATGCATCCTACATACATAGCTGTGTTGCTTTGTTTCAGACACAACAGTTTTCAGAGGACAGGACAGTCTCCAGTTGTCTGGGTGAGAACAGACTCTGAGCTGGCCTGTTATTCCCTGCAGCTAGCAATTGTCCATAGCACTTTACTTAGTGTTTACTATTTTCTTTGGAGAAAAGCAATCTCAGTATTGTTTAGTTTATGTCTTTTAACAGTGGTGAGACCTGAGGAAACTGTAGTGTGTCTGCATACAGGAAATACTCTGATTGTAGTTTGGTCATTAGACTCACTCAACAAGGATGTTATGGGTTTTAAAATCAGATATTAACTATGGAAAATTGTGAAAAGTGCTGACACCTGTTAATGGAAATATAAAGTTATGGTTTCATCACAATGTCATGGTTACTTATCTGTAACTCAAACAACATTCATTGAGACTTAGGTAACATCTCTAAACAAAGACTCGTTTTATCATTGCTTATGAATGGATTCTAGTAGCCACTGTGCAACTCAGTAGTTGAAATGCTATGAAGAATATAGTCCTGCATGTCCACTGAGAGTTCTCTGGGTCTTATTCGGAATGACCAAAGACCATGACAAGATGATGTCATCAAGACACTTGGTCATACAAATTCTCTTTCTGGACTGGTACTTTAGAACCTTAACTGCAGTATCTCTATGACTCAGGGCAACAGGAGTAGATCCAAGAGGAGTTTCAGTAAATGTACAGTATTGATGGTATAGTAGAAGTCAGAGGCCTTAAACCAGACCAACAACTCATTGCAATGAACATTTGCAATTAAGTAGAGTGGGCAAAAGGGTATACTGTGTGACACAGCACAGCTCCTAATGCCACTAAGATGAATGAAGAAGTTTTGGAAAGGTTGGAAAAATGAAGGTGCAATGTGGTTTTTTTGTTGGTTTTGTTTTTAATTAATTTTTAACTTTCTTATAGGGAGATACTATGTGAGTAAGGGGTGGATATGGAAGGACTGGGAAATGAATGATATTGGGGCATATGATGTCAAGTTCCCAAAGAATTAATAAAAATATGTTTAAAATTTTTAACTATAAATTAAGGGGTGATGACCAGCCATACAATTTGACATGATCATTTTTCATGAATATATACTATTTTCATATAGATAAACTGATTGACTCATTCTTGGCTGAAAGACATTTAGTATTTAGGTTATTTCAAATGTTTTTCTGTTTATACAAGCATACTACAAAAATACTACAGTGATATATGTACAAATTGGATTCCTCCTTATGTTAATATTTAGAAGTAGATTATTGAATATAATAAAATCTACATTTCATATTCTGTTAAAAAAAAGAATTTACTTAGTGTCCCAGATTATGGTGGGAATGCTGAAGAATTAAGCCTTGCTTTGCTGCTTCATACTTGATGAATTCACCAGAATTAGAGTCAAGTCCATAGATATCATTGTCAAATGCCCAACCTACCCTTACTTCATAGTTCTTCTTTGTAAAGAAATTCCTTAGAAAATGGCTGCTTGACAGATTTGAGGTTTTTTTCTGCTCGTCACTTATTTTCCTGTCAGTGGAACACTGGGGTTCTACACGTTAGATATTACATCTGGCTTTTCAATGGTTTCTAGCAATCTGCATGCAGATCCTCTGGTTTGTGCAGCAAGCAGTTTACCCACTGCTCAGTCTCCCCTGACCCAGAATAGGATAACTAAATATAGTAACACAGCGGGAATTTCTGTCCAAGAACCAGTATGCCATACCTACTTCATCTCACATTTGCCATGCTAGAGCAACACATTATTTTCATAAAATTCCATGGGTATCACTATAGCCACACACAAATAATTCTGACTGCACCTGAGGACATCACTGATACTTGCGGAGATCATGAATCTGTTTCACTTCAGCAAAAATTTCATTAAATACCCAGCCAACATTTTTCTATTTTTAGCACTTTTACTAGGGACTCAAGTGATTTCAATCAATACCTACATTATATTAGTTGTAGTACAGTTAATGCTATTCTTTAAAACATCTCCCACTCTTCTTTTTACAAAAAGTCTAACTGTATTATTTGTTTGATGTAATTTTCCAAATTCATTTTGTTATCTCATGGAATCCTTGTAACCTTCTCTGTGCTGTGACAATTCACTGGCAAGTCTACACACTTAAACATCTCCGCCAAATGCATATTCCAACTGCCAGCCATCCTCCTGTGTCAGCCCTCTCCAATGATCATTCTCTAGATCTATTAATGTTGTTACCACTTCTACAATTTTACTTGATAATCCTCATCAGGAAACTATTTTTTCTCATTCTATATTTTATTATCTTGAAATAAACTGTCTATCTCTTGAAGGCAGGAGGAAGGAGAAATAAATAATATTTCTTCCTGTATTTTACAGTCTCTAAAATACAGAGAGTGATTCTATAATGAAGTCTTTCTTCTTTATTCATTTACCTTTCCATGATCATTACTGACTCTGTCAGTGGGAATCTGAAATTTTCAATGCCAATCTGAAAATAGCCTTCTCCTTAAGAGGTCTCCACCTCTGTGTACTTTTCTCTGATGGCTTGGACCTCAAATCAGACCAGTCATTTGTTGGTCCCTTTCATAAGTTCTGAGCCATCACTATACCAATGCATCTTGTGATCAAGACAAAGAGCAGGTTTTGTGGGTGGGTTGGTGTCCCATTCTCAACACTGTGATCCTAGCCTGGTTAGAGAAGATGGTTGGTTCAGTATCCATATCTTCCATTACAAGGAATCCTTGCTAATCACCCCCATAGGTTCCAGTAAGTTTGTACTGACCTGTTTCAATATTGGCTCCTAATGGCCACCTACTTTAGACATCTCTTTCCATACTCTCCCCTGGCGACGTGTTTGACCCTTTGTTTGTGGTTGAGCAGGATAAATACCATGTAGCCACTGGCCCACACCATCAGTCCCAAATATATGGCGTCATTGGATACCAGTAGGATTGCAATTACAAGACGAATTGCTAAATAGTCTTATTACTCAAAAAACCCAGAGGCAGATAATGGGGTGAATGTGGAAAGACCAGAGAAGCAGAAAAAGCCACAGCCAACCTCACCTGGACAACTCCTCAGCCAATCCTATTTCCATGAATCCTCAAACTGAAAGCCTCTGGGTTCTCACCTACCTGTAAGGGATCACAGATGAACTGCTACTTAAAAGCCTCTAGTTCCTGGTCCTCAGCCTCAAGAGCGTGAGTTCCTGTTTCCTCACACCCTTTATACCTTTCTGTGTCCTGACATATTACTTCCTGGGATTAAAGTTATGTGTCCTTCCCAAGCAAAGGCATGACATCTCAAGTGTTAGGATTAAAGCAGTGTGCCACCAAGCCTGGCTCTGTTCTCAGTGTGGCCTCGAATTCGCAGATATCCAGACAGATCTTTGCCGAGTTAATGCTAGGATAAAAGGCGTGTGCTACCACTGCCTAATCTCTGTTTAATGTTGTGGCTGTTCTGTTCTCTGACCCCCAGATAAGTTTATTGGGGTGCACAATATATCAACCACATTGCAATAAGTGTACTGATTAGTTTTCCAGGATTCATAATAACTCAGTATCCAAAATCTTTTATCTCGGTAACATTTCTTCAACCCTATATATCTGTTGTGTATACAGGAATGAAGACATATACCAACAGCTGCAGGGCCCAGCGCAGGCCCAAGGAAGGGCCAGTGATCCTGGGGACTCTGACCTTGAGCTGTGCCTACTTGGAATTAGTTGTGAAGGCTGATGGTGATGCCCTGAAAGATCCTCTTAAATCATGATTCAAACAAAAACTGTTCTTCAGGACTTACATCTCAGCTAAGCACATCTTTATCAGTCTCTGTACAACACAGGCACCTCTATAACCTCCATCTGTAAAGGCATCCATCTTCTTTATAACAATGATCCCTTCTCAGTATGTGATCCCATGATGTCACAAACGCATTACTCTGAATCCATATGCAACCATCCCTATGGCAAACAGATGCTTTGATGTCTTTCTGACACCCAAGACCAGTAGCCAATAAAATCCAGGAGGAATCACTAATATGGTACAACACCAGGAAACAGGTGGGACTCTGTGTTCTTGGAATTCTCAAAATTATCTGGAAGCCCTAAATACCAAGATCATTAAAACTCAGGTGTACACCTATGCTCAACTTCTTGTAGAACTCATGAAAGTCTCCCTGAGCTCCTCAGAATTTATATGCGATTATTGTTTATTTTGTTATTATACCTCAGGAAATAAGTTCTGCATCTCCTGACTGGCATCATTATCATTTTTAGTAGCAGTTGGGGACTTGCACAGAGCACAGATCCCTCTGTAGATAATCTCCAGTCCTCATACAGACATGGCCAGTGACCTTGTAAGATAAATGATGAACAATTCCCATTGAGGGGGTGGAATCATTCAATAAAAACCCTATATCAGAGACTTCATTCAACATCTGCCTAAGGCAAACCAGGATGTACTACCTGGCTAGCAAGCACTCAGAGGTAGGTATTTGTGCGGGTGGCAGTGTGATACACTTTTTTCTGGTACTTTTAATATCTTACATAACTGGTTCATGGAAATTACAAAATTTAACTTATATTATTCATACTGGTCTCTGTGCATTGGTAGCTGCAGGTATGGATCCTAGGTAATGCCAGCTACATACGCCCCCTTATACACTCTCTTATACTTTTCCCCTGATTTGATGAGTTTTACTTTTATTATCCATGACAGTGGATTGGTAGTTACTGTGCTTCACAGACACAAGCAGAGAGTCCATCACATTCCCTGCCAGGGACGGCATATAAGATGGTTGACGTGCTTTTTTATAGGTGAATTAAGTCCATTGATATTAAGGGATATTAATGACCAGATATTGTTCATTCCTGTTAATTTTTTTGGTGGTAGTGTGTGCTTCTTTTCTTTGGGGAATATACCACATACGCAATCTTATGGGACACTATGAAAGCAGTGCTAAGAGGGAAATTCATAGCAATAAATGCCCACATAAAGAACTTGGAGAAATCTCACACTAGTGACTTAAACAGCACACCTGAAAGCTCTAGAACAAGAAGAAGCAAAGTCACCTAGAAGGAATAGATGCCAGGAAATAATCAAATTGAGAGCTGAAATCAATAAAATAGAAACAAAGAGAACAAAACAAAAAATTAATGAAACAAAGAGTTGGTTCTTTGAGAAAATCAACAAGATAGACAAGCCCTTATCCAAACTAACCAAAAGACACAGAGAGAGCATCCAAATTAACAAAATCAGAAATTAAAAGCAGGACATAACAATAGACAATGAGGAAATCCAGAGAATCATTAGGTCATACTTCAAAAACCTCTACTCCACAAAACTGGAAAATCTAAAAGAAATGGATAATTTTCTGGATAGGTACCTCATACCTAAGTTAAATCAAGACCAGATAAACTATTTAAATAGTCCAATAACACTCAAGGAAATAGAATCAGTCATTAAAAGTCTCCCAACCAGAAATAAAGCCCAGGACCAGATGGTTTCAATGCAGAATTCTACCAGATCTTCAAAGAAGAGTTAGTACTA
>CABHPH010150538.1:0-14175 GCA_902168325.1 Peromyscus nudipes
AAGTTAGGGTCTTGTGTAAATAACCCAGGGTGAAGGTAAGGGGTTGAGGATTTAATTGTTAGTGGTTCTTTTCTCTATCTGTGAGTGAGATGAGCTAATGTTTATCTATGTGCAGTTTAGTCCTTGGACAAAGGTATCTTTGCTGAAATACTTTTGTCTGGAGAATGGCCCTAGCCAGATATATGTTAATGAAAAATAAACACAGCTGGGGACAGTTGTCCAATTACCCCAAATGTATAGGGAAAGTTGTGCCCAAGATTGAGATACAATCATGAGATTACATATACACGTAACATGGAGATGCATGGTAAATGGGGAGACTCATAGCTGTTATTGCACAAGAAGTTTACCACAACAGACAGCCAGTTCATTCAAAAGGCAGTATTCCCATAACACCTTGTGTGATGGTTTCTCTAACAGAACCCTTAGTTCTGATAGGTTGACCTTCTGAACTCTAGTTATCACTGCTGTATATTCTCATGGACTTTCACTACCAGCAGCTCTCAATAGTGAAGTGTTCCCCTTTTCCTGCTATATTTCATCAGGGATTATGGGTCTGTTTATATTGTTTACTCCATCTTGATTTAACTCTGGTAGGTCATATAAATCAAGAATTCATCCATTCCTGTTAGGTTTTCCTAAAGATGCAAGTAAATAACATTAGAGTTGAAATGGGAGGCATCAGGCTAGACACCAAGGACATTCAGAGAAGAGAATCATAGACATACTTTAAAAATATGTATTACACCTTTTCTGTCAATCTTGTTGATTATCTCAAAGAACCAACTGTAGCTGGAAGTTTCTCTGGTCCCGCAGCCACTTTTGAAATAATCATTCAAAGGCATAATGTTCATTACAAACTGTATGGCCTATGGCTTCTTGCTTCTTGCTTCTTGCTAGCTAGCTCATATAACTTAACTCAACCCATTACTATTAATCTATGTATCACCACATGTTCCATGGCTTTAGCTGTGTCCCATTACATATTGTTCCTTGGACAGCAAGTTGGCCTCTCCCTAACTCTGCCCTTCTCTCTGTATCTCTGCTTGGATTTCCTGCCTGCCTCTAAGCTGCCTTGCCATAGGCCAAAGCAGTTTATTTATTATCCAGTGGGAGCCACACATATTCACAGCATACAGAAAGACATCCCACAGCAACCAACTCTTTGTTTCATTGATTTTTTGTATTGTTTTTGTCTGTTTGTTTCTGTTTTATTGATTTCAGCCCTGAGTTTGATTATCTCATCCCATCTTTTTTCAGGTATGACTTCTTGTTTTCTTAGAGTTTTCAGGTGTGTTGCTATGTTACTGATGAGAGGTCTCTCTAGGTTTTTGTTTGGTTTTTGTTTTGGTTTTATTTTGTTTTGTTGTTTTGTTCTGTTTTGTAGGCGCTTGCCTCTTAGAACTGCCTTCATTGTGTCCCATAGTTTGGGGGTATGTTGCATTTTCGTTTTCATTCGTTCTAAAAAGTTTTAATTTCCTTCTTGATTTCTGCCCTGGCCCACTTTTCATTCAGTATTGAGTTGTTCAGTTTTCATGAGTTTGTTTACTCTCCCTTGTTTCCATCCTTGTTGATTTCCAGCTTTAATAGATGGTGGTTAGATAGGATGTTATTTCAATTTCCTTTTATCTGTTAAGACTTTAATTTCCTAACATGTTTTCAATTTTGAACTGCTAAGAAGAAACTGTATTCTGTAGTGTTTTGGTGGAATGTTTTGTAGATGTCTGTTAGGACCATTTGATTTGTGACATTATTTAACTCCCGTGTTTCTTTGGTTTTTGTCTTGATGACCTATCTATTGGTGAGAGTGGGGAATTGGAGTCACTCACTGTCACTCTGTGAGGGTTGATACGTGACTTTAGCTGTAGTAGAATTTCTACATTTATGAACTCAGATGCCCTTGTTTGGGTACATAAATATTTAAAATTGCAATGTCCTCTTGCTGGGTTTTTCCTCTAATGAGTATGCAGTGTCCTTCTCTATCTCTTCTGATAGTTTTGGGTTGAAGTCTATCTAGTCAGATATTGAAATAACTACACCTACTTACTTCTTGGATCCATTTGCTCGGAATAACTTTTTCTATCCTTTTATGCTGAGGTGATGTCCATACTCAATTGTGAAGTGTATTTCTTGGATATAGCAGAAAAATGAATCCTATTTTCTAATCAAATCAGTTAGTCTTTGTCTTTTTGTTGAGGAAACTGAGACCATTGATATTGAGAGTTATTAATGAGCAGTGCTTGTTGGTTCCTGTTATTTTGTTGTGAAATGAATCCCCCCTTTTGATTTATTGCTTTGGAATTATTTATTCCTTATGTCCTCTTGGGTGTTGTTAACCTCTTCATACTGAATCTTCCTTCTAGTACCTTCTGTAGAACCTAATTGGTGGATGGAAATTCCTTATATTTGTTTTCATCATGCAGTGTTTTCTTTCTCTGTCTATTGTAATTGATAATTTTGCTGGTATAGTAATCTGGGCTGGTGCCTGTAGTCTCTGAGTTCACAGAACATCTTTCCAGGCCCTTCTGGCTTTCAGTGTCTCCATTGAAAATCAAATGTTATTGTAATGGACTTGCCTTTATGTGTGGCTTTGTCTTTTTTCCTTGTAGCTTTTAATATTCTTCTTTGTTCAGTACATTTAATGTTTAATTATTATGTGTTGAGTGTAATTTCTTTCCTTGTTCTGTCTATTTGGTGTTCTGTCTGCTTCTTGGCGTTGATAGGTACTTCTATCATTAGGTTGGAGAAATTTTCTTCTATGATTTTGTTAAAAATATTTTCCTGTGTTTTTCTTTGTTAAATTCCTCTTTAATGTCTGTAATAGTTTTCATTATTTCATTTCCCAGCTTGTGTTTTCATGATCTTCATTGAGCGATCTATTCATAACCTCTTTAAGTTCCTTGAACATATTCATAATTACTATTTTGAAGTCCTTGTCTTATGCTTCAGCTAAATTGCATTTCCTAGGGCCTGTTGCAGTGTGGTTGATGGCTTCTTGAGAAGGCAAATTGTCTTGGCTCTTTGAGTTTGAGTTTTTGTGCTGGGATCTGTAATCTGCTGTAAGGATGTTCAAAGTTGTTTCTTGGTTTGGATGACTGGGCTCATCTTCACTAGGTGGGCATTCATCTCTTTGGTTGCTATTGCCTGCTCTGGATCCTAACCAAGTGTGGTGGCTGGGGAGTTCCTGAATCTCAGCTTTGTGTGGCCACTGAGGGGTACAGTCCCTGCTAGAGACTAGTTCTGCAGATCTGGCAGGTGTCATAAAGGAATGGAGATGGGCTGAAAGAAAAGACTGAAAAGGGCCTTGGGAAAAAAAACTCTGATAGTTCAATATATGTATATTGTATGAAATAATCAGATCAGAGTAATTAAAATATTCATCACCCCAGCCATTTATTATTCTTTGGTATTAGGAATATTAAAATCATTTCTACTCTTTTGGAATTACAATGAATTATTCTCAACTGTAGTTACCCCATTGTTCTGTAAACATTAGAAGTTATTCCTCCTATCCAGACACACTGCTCTACCCATTAACCTGCCTTATCCCACCTGGCTCCCTCTCACCTTTTCCTGCCTCTGGTAGCTACTGCCCTGCTTCTGGGACTAGCTTTCTCAGTTTTCACATGTGAGTGAGAACATGTGCTGTTTGTCTTTCTGATCTCACTTTGATCACTTGACATGACGTCTTCCAGTTGTGTGCAAGATGCTGAAATTGTGCATCTCATTTTGAGTGCTCAATCCATGGGTAAATACAGCAGAAGCCCAACATAAACAAAAAACTCTGGCTTGTCTGGAAACAGAACTGTTCTTCAGGAGAAGTATGTGTCTGCTAACTAGTCAGTGGAAACCAAAAGGCTTCTGGGTAGGTAGTGAGTACTCTGCACAGTGTTGTGTCCAGGAGAGAGAGACTGAATGGACTTCAGTGAGGTGCAGTTAGTTATGGCAGACAGGTGTTTCTACATCAGTCAAAGCCAAAAAGCTCTGCAGGGCAAAGGTTAGCCTGTATTTAAGTGTGTCCAGACTGGAGCAACCAGTGTGGTTAGCTGTGATTTGATGACGGTTTTAGAGACAAATATGTCTCTACAGGTGAATGTGATGCACAGGCCAAAGTCATCCTGCCGTGGTGCCTTGGGCAGCTTACCGTGACGGATCCTCAGTTTCCTTCTCTGTACAATAGAATGAATGAGAGCAGTGTCTTCACTGGGCTGTTGAAGGGGTTAATAAATGGCGTAGCTTTCCCAAATCCCCAGCTTCCGTGATAATCATTTTCATTTGTGTTTCTATCAGCGGTTGTAGTGCTGGTCAAGTTGAAATAATTAATTATCAGACCACTGTGGATTTTACTCGTTAAAATTTTAACTTTGAAAACAACGTTATGTGATACTTCGAGCAGATCTGTCCTTAAGGTGACAGCTCCTTATTCGGTTAGGTTTATTCAGCTGGACCCAACCAATAGCTATTTCATCCCTACTATGAGAAAAATTCAAGACTTCTGGGTTCCAGACTCCACCCCAGCTTTTAATCAAGTCTAAACACACGCATAATTATACAAGCCGGGACCAGAAAGGCATTTGTTCTTCTAGTCTTCTATCTGTGTGTGATTTCCATTTCTGTAAGTTTGGCCTCCCCTGTAGTACTTAATTGAAAGATTACTTTAAAGCGAAGGCAACCTTTCCCTGGGCTGAGGTCCAGGTTGGGCCTACAGACTTTTCTATCCACTCTCTTTGTGGCAGCGTCTGTATCCGAGAGGGACTCAGTAGTGAACTCTCCCTTCATCCCGAGTGGCAGTTGGACACATTCATGGTGGAGTCCTTCCCCTTTGAGCCCGCTGCACCTGTAGTAAATGTCCTCCATGCCGCAGACCACCCAGCACAGTTACAGAGAGGAAAGGGGTGGAGCCATGCCTGGTTTTCTTCTCCTAGATGGCTACCCCGCCCCGCAGCTCCTCCACAGGACTTTCCCCCAGCAAGTGCATTCTTCACTGGGTTTTCTTTATCAGTTGTGATTCACACCTGCCTGTGGATGACAACATGCCAGGAAGTGTTTTCTCATTTCCTGTCCCCTCATGTGTGATGAGCCTGGACAACTGTCTCTCCCTCTGAGTACCTCACACGTTGCTCTCCTCTCTCTCCTTCATTACTGTCTGTACTTATGATGACCATTTTTTTTTCCTTCTCTTCAATCTTTTCCCCAAACAGTATTATAATCTTAAATATATTATTCAACGTTCCTGTACTGTGACAAACTGTCTGAGAAATTCAACATAGAAAAAGGGTAGTTTTGTGTAGGCTTACAGTTTCGGACGTGCTCAGGTGGGCTCATTGCTCTGCAGCCTATGATGAGGCACATCTCAATGGGGAGAGCATCGTGGAGCAAAGCCATCCACCTGACAGTACTTGGGAGGCAAACAGAGAGAAGAGACGCTGTCTTATAGTCTCCTTACACTCCAGTGGCCGACGATCTTTCACGAGGCCACACTTCTTAAAGGTTTCTCTACTGTCTAGTGTTGCCAGGCTAGAGTTGAAGTCTTTTACACATGCTTTTTATCTTCCAGTGTATGGGGATTTTCAGCCATCTTTCTGTTGTAGAATTTCATCTGAGGAATATGCATTATATATTTTCTTTCCTTTAAAAAAAGTTTAGAGTGTATTTTACAGACCCAAATATATTCTGCATCTGTGAATATGACCTGTGAGTTTGAAAAGGAGCTATGTTCTGCTGTTGCTATGTGAAATAATATTCTAATAATGTCAGTTAAATCCAGCGAATTGGTTGTGCTGTTGAATGGAAGAATGCCCTCAGTGATTTTCTGCCTCTCTGATTTGCCCACAGCCAACAAAAGGATGTAAGTCTTCAACTATATGAATGGGTTCATCCAGTTTTCCTCATAGTTTGTCACTCTTTGACTTGTATGTAAGCTCAATAGTTGATCCTAGCATGAGATTTTTAAGTCTGTCTTAAAAGTGGACCTTTTTGTTTTAACACAACGCTACTCTAATCAATGGTGACTTGCCTTTCTTTGAAGTGTTGTGTCAGATCAGATGCAGCTCTTTCTGATTTCCTGTTGACTCTTGTGACTCGCTGTGTCTTTCTTCATCCCTTTAATCTATCTGGGTCTTGGTACATATGATAAGTTTCTTATGGGTGATATTAAGTTGGGTCTTGTTTTTTTATCTACTTTGATAGTATCTGTCTTTCAGCTTTTATGTGTAGACAGGGCATTTCGATTGGTCATTGATATGTACTATATTAAGAGCTAGCATATGTTTACCATTTTGGATGTATTGCCTGGTGCTTTCCTTGTCCTGTATATAGTTTGTCTCCCACTCTTTCTCTTCTACATTATGTGGAGCACTTTGTGTTATTCTGCTTTCCCTTCTCAGCATCTCTGTCCCTTGGTTGTCCTGGAGACACTAGGCACTCACGGCTGATGCCAATCCACCTTTGGATGACTTTATTCTGCTTTGCAGGTACCATGTGCTCTTCTAATGGCAAAGTGCACTTTTCTTCCCTACTCTCGTATCTCCCTTAGATCTCTCTTATCCATATGCAGGAGCTATCTGATACTCTGGTGGTGTTTTTAACAAACTTTTATCTGCTAGATTAATTAAGAATTTATAAATGATATGATTATAACCTCAATTATTTCTTCTCTAACATTTTTCCTTTTTATGTACATCCAAATGTATGATTTATGTCATATCCCTTCTCTCTGAGATTTCTCTTTCCACATTCATGATTTTAATTTTCTACTAGACATTGTATATATTTTCCCTCGCCCTGTCCTTTAAGTTAATGTGACAGTTTTTCCATAATAAGACACTTAAAGAGAAGCTTTGGTTAAGAATGGAATGAAATTGCAAAGGCAAACCGCATCACAGACAGCAGCTCTCTTAAAGCAAAGCACAGTGATTACAGGGAGTGCCTTTACAGGGTCCCCTTCCCCCTGGTCTTCCTCACTGTCATGCAGATGGCAGAGCCACAGGTAAGCTGCAGTTTGTCATGCTAGGTGCCAGAGGCTCCTTATCTCTGTAATATTTGGAGATCCTGAATGGGTCTTGGAACCCTAAATTGTCTTGTCTCCATGGCTGCCGGTCATACAAAGTTTCTAGCTCTCTCACTTGTGACTCTCACAAATAGATGTTAACAGAATGCTGTTATGGGGCAGGATCTGTAGACAGATAGATATGAGGGTCTTGGTTGTGACCCTCTTGTCCATATTGTAGGTGCCTTCCAGCCTCCCGTAGTAGACACGGTATGCCAGGGACTCTGTTTTAGAGTGTTGAACTTGTTAAGTGACCATGTTCACCATAGTTAAAGAACACAAGACAGAAGTCATGGCTATCCACTACAACCCGTTCTCTATAACCTGTTCTCTAAGGCAAGCAGTACACCTGGAGCATCCATAACTCGGTTTCCAGAGATCTGCATGCTTTCTGAAGCAGCAGGGATCCTGAGACGGACTCAAACCAGGTGACTCCTAGTGTTGGAAGAGGGACTCAGCGGCCACTTCCTAAGCCACCAAACTCTGACATCAGCTGACCAAAGGCATCTTGCTGCACGCATGCTCGAGCTGGCTTCTCATCCTCTTTATGGTAGACAGGCAGTAGGACCACATGTGAAGAGACATTTGCTCCTGCTGCCAGGAGGCATTGAGATGCCAATCCTAGCCGAGTGCTAGGGAGCAAAGCTGTTCTTTACTGTGCTTGCTCACCCCTAAGTCCCTCTTAGACTCAGTATTAAAAAAAAGTCTACTTTGCACTTCCCACCCTAAAATTGCTCTGGGGGGGGGGGGGGAGGGACCACTTCACAGAAGTGACTGTGCAGTTATTCTCAGGATCACCAAGGTTAGCTTCAAAAGAGGCCATCTTTCTGATTCCAGAAATGGGCAATGCTCTCTGCCCTGCCCTGATGATTCGGTTTGGTAGCCCAGTCAGGGTCGTGATGGATCCACTGTGCTCCTTGCGTTCATGAACTCTCATCCACAAGCTCTCAATCTTGTGGGGTGTGTGTGTGTGTGTGTGTGTGTGTGTGTGTGTGTGTGTGTGTGTGTGTGTACACATACCCGTGCACACTTGGTAGTTATTTAGCCTAAGAGCATGGCAAGTATTTGGCTCTAGTAAAAACTGACTCATGAGCACTGTTCTTAGGAATAGGTAGGCTATGACACTCAAGGTGGTCTAAGGTCGCTTGAAGTTGAGAATTATGAACTCCTCTCAGTTGACATAAATAGGCACAGTCAGGGACTAGTGCACAGACAGGTCCAAGCAGTGGACCAAGACAGCAAAGAACTTGAAATGTTTTCTGTAAGGAGAGTTTGCTATCAACAAATCCCCCAACTTTCACATGTCTGTCAAGGTTTGTTTCCCCGTCTCTAAAGGACACCTTGATAGAATCCAGCATTTTAGGTTTGCCCTGTTCTCTTCGCTTACGTTGATAGTTTCATCCCCCTCTGCTGTTATCCAAGTGGTTTCTGGGAAAGCTGACGTCACTCTCATCTTGTTGTTCCTGTTGGGAAGGAACTTGCCCCCTTTGGCTTCTTTTAAGATTATTTTTGTTTCAATTTCTTTTCTGCCATCTAACTATGATAGGCTTAGCTGTAGATGTTTTGGACTTAGCCCCCTCTTGGTGTTCCCTGGATTTCTTTAATGTGAACTTTGGTATCTCACCTTAGCTTTAGGGAATGCTCAGTCATTAGTGCCTCAGAAATTTCTGCTTGGATGTCTCTCTTCCCCGTGCTCTAGGGATTGTATTCTAGCGCCCCTGTTCCATCATGCCATAGGGATTGCATTCTAGCCCTTAGGCCCTGTCCACACTATAACCCCGGCTGCTTGTTTATGACAATGTATCCCTTTATTAATTCATCTATTTACATTTATTAATTTCACAGGGATTTTTGCACATGTACTTTCACTCTTTTAAGTTGTGAGTTACACATTTGCCCATGGTCATCCTGCTTGGGGGGCAGTGGTTCCCCTGTGTCCTCAGCCCCCCCCCCCAATCAATCTAAAAGAGTCAGTTTGCATTCTGTCCTGCATGGGTTATTGTTTGGAGAGAATGGTAACTTCTGACCCCTTCCTGCTGCCAGGAAACTCTGCAGAGCGCTGTCTCATTTTTTAAAATCATCTATTTATAGATATTGATAGGAGCCTTTCTTTCTTCTTCTTTTAATTACCTGGGACCTTTGAGATTCAGAGAGCACAGGTTTGGAGATTGGCAATTACAGTGTTTCAGACAAACCATCCTCTAAACATTAGGGTGAAAAATAAATTTACTCATCTTTAGATAAGAGTATAAAGAAAATTTCCAGTTAAGGGGTTTCTTTCCATAAAGGATATTAAATTCAGAAACTTTTTTCTCATGGTTTTCAACTTAAAAAATCACTGATCTGCAGCACAGGGTGGTAAAGGAGACACACACACACACACACACACACACACACACACACACACACGGGAGGCGGGGGGAGAAAGAGAGAGAGACCAAGTTGTCCAATCTTAAGTGAGCTTCAGTTCTAAATCTAAACTTTCTCAACCATTTGTGAGTATTGACAGGCACTTCTCTGCCACATATAAGAGCAAAAAGAAGACCCTGGTGTCAAGTCACATCTCCCATAACTGAGGAACCCACTTTGAATAAATGAGTTGTTACCCATGGTGGTGAATGATTCCATTCATCAGCATTTTTGCATGCCGCTAGCATCTTGCAATGCATTCCATGTCTCTTTCTCTGACTTTTCAGCACACAGGGTTTACATTTGGGGCTGTAGAGTATTCATGCGTGAAAGCCCTTTGGTAATATACAAGGCAAGCTGCCTTGTTTGGAGTCAGAGAGTTCTAGGCCTTGGCTCAGTTCTACCGTTTGAGTGGGTAGCTTTCCTGAAACTCAGTCCTCTCATTTGCAAAGTAAGAATTGAAAATAAAAGTCTCCCGTGGTTGCCAGGATCAGAGGAGATAACATGTGCAGGGCACTGACGTGCTCTGGCTATGTGGGGAACAACAGTTCCTACTCCTCATCCTTCTAACACAGTTCAGCCTCTAAGTGTTGTGATGAAGTGTGGAGGGCACCAGTGCCAACCAGTGTACTTTATTTGGGCCAAACAGTGTTTTATTTTACATTTTTAATTATTTGCTGTGGTGGCTAGTTTTATATAAATTTGATTGTGGTTGATATATTGTGCACCCCAATAAACTTATCTGGGGGTCAGAGACAGAACAGCCACTATATTAAACATAGGTTTAGGCAGTGGTAGCACGCACCTTTAATCCTAGCATTCCAGAGGCATAGATCCTCTGGATCTCTGTGAGTTCAAAGCCACACTGGAAATAGCCAGGCATGGTGACACACGCTTTTAATCCCAGGAAGTAATGGCAGGAAGCACAAAGGTATATAAGGTGTGAGGACCAGGAACTAGAGCCTTTTTAAGCTTTTAGGCTTTTAGCAGCAGTTCAGCTGAGATCCATTCAGATGAGGACTCAGAGGCTTCCAGTTTGAGGAAACAAGATTAGCTGAGAAGTTGGCAAAGTGAGGTTAGCTGTGGCCTGTTCTGTTTCTCTGATCTTGAAGTGTTCACCCCAATACCTGGCTCCGGGTTTGTTTTTATTAATAAGACTTTTTAAGATTCGTGCTATACTTGATGCAAGGTAGAGTTATCTGAAAGGAGAGAACCTTAACTGAGAAAATGCCTCCATAAGGTTAGGCTGTAGGCAAGCCTGTACAACAGTGATTCTCAACCTATGGGTCATGATCCCCGAGGGGTAACATAGCAGATATTCTGCATATCAGATATTTACACTACAAGTCATAGCAATAGCAACATTACAGTTATGAAGTAGCAACAAAATAATTTTATGGTTGGGGCTCACCATAACATGAGTAACTATATTAAAGGGTCTCAGCATTAGGAAGATTGAGAACCACTGTTGTAGAACATTTTTTCAATTAGTGATTGATAGGTGAGGGCCCAACCCATTGTGGGTGGTGCCATCCCTATGCTGGTGTCCCGGGTTCTATAAGAAAGCTGAGTAAGCCATGGGAAGGAAGCTAGTAAGCAGCACCCCTCCATGGCCTCTGCATCAGCTCCTGCCTCCGGGTTCCTGCCCTATTTGAGTTCCTGTCCTGACTTCCTTCAGTGATGAACAGTGATATGGAAATGTAAGCCAAATAAACTCTTGCCTCCCCAAGTTGCTTTTTGGTCATGGTGTTTCATCGCAGCAATAGAAACCCTAACTAAGATGTTTGCCAACATTTAAACCCCGAGTTGACACAAAATCTAGCTTTGGGGCTTCTGAAACTTGTGGTGAGTGGACTCTATGGGCATTCATTGATGGAGCCAAGTCTGTTTCCCCTCTTTGTCTCCAGAACTCACTACCCTTATTTTCTGACCCTGGCTTCCTTCACAGGATATTTGTGCTGGGCACAGAAAACACAGATAAAGCACAGAATCAATGAAGGCAGGCTAGCTGAGGACACTGAGAGCTAGCTGGGTTTTGAAATGGGTTCATGGGCTTAAAGTACTTGTCTAATAGATATGAGCATCAATGTGGGTTTCTGATTTGACTTCCATTCAATCTGAGCATCACCTGTGAATCCTTAAAGGGCTTCCTTTGTACTTAAAGATCAGTAATGAAATGTTTAGTGTGGTACTCTGAAATGAATTTATACATATAAAAATTAGAAAGGAAAAGGTATTTCCGGTACAAGCCTAGCCTTTGTGAGGGCTGTATGTCCCCCATCTGCCACCATCTCCCACCCTGCCAGCAACAATGCAAGAGGTACCTGTGAGCTGTTGTTCTGTAATCTTTTTAGAGGAACTCAAACAGGCAAAGGTAGAGGGGAGTCTGGGAAAGTTGACTAGGCCACTCTTTTTAAGTTGAACTAAAAGGGAATGTTGAAGCATCTATCTGCGTAAATTAGTCCATAGTAAATCAAAGAAATTCACACCCAACGCGAGCATTTTGTGTGAACCGTGGAGGTGAGATTCTCAGTCTCCACTTCAGTGTTCCAGGGGAGACCTGGGCTAAGAATGTTTTTCAGGGGCTGTGGTGTTGGGACAGCAACAACAAGATAGAGCTACAGTGGCCTCTGCCTAGAACGTTGATAACAGCAGGCCTAGACGCTGGCTCCCCCACAGTGCGGCTGACCGGGAAGGGGCTTACAAAGATAGTCATGTCTGCACATAGAAAGAGAGCGTGCCAGTGCCCAAAGAGGTCAGATTGGCTCTTACCCTGCTCATCATTTCTCCCTCCAGGAGACATTGTAGGTGATTTTCACTCATCTGTCTTAAATAAATGTCTTTTGTTCCACTAACTGTTAGCAATTAAAAGGGCAAGTTAATCTTGGGGCTGTTCTTCTTTCAAAGCATAGAATTAAAAGATGATTATAACTACAGGCAAGAAAGCATTTGGATTATGCACCATTTAGAAACGATAATAAAGATTATCCATATGTCTCCTGTTCCAGCACCCGCCATTGCATTAGCAATCACCTGACATGGGTGTGGTTGTGATTATGTGGCTCCTTTTCAGTTCTGCCATGTCCTAGGTCGATCAGTGTCAGGATGATTTACTAGAAATCACCGCCATTCTTGTTTTAAATGGTAGTAGGTGCTTAGGCAGAGTTTGAGTATTTTCTCTTCTTTTTCCTTCTTAAATTTTTTTTTATATTATTTTAAAAACATATGAATGCTAATTCCCTGCCAGGTTATACTAATTCCCTGCCAGGTTCCACCCTCCTGAATGCTTAAGAGAAGTTCCTTGTCTGTGTATCCTGAATAATGGGCGATAACAGATTAGAAGCAAGATTGTAAAACATCAGTAGCGAACTTCTGCCCTCCGGGGTTCTCCCATTGTGCTGTAAGCCTGTATTTAAGACCTCCTCCCCCCCTCAATAAATGACATTTGGCATTTAAAATTAAAATATATATATATATATATATAATTGAATGAATACTGCGAATGTAATCTATGAATACCACAAACGTGATTAATATCATGAGTGTAATTAATGAATATCATGAGTGTAATTTAAAAAATAAATAAATAAATTTAATTTAAAAAAAACCATATGAAAACAGAATTACATCACTCTCCTCCTCCCCTTTCTTCCCCCAGTCACTGGCATGTCTCGCCATTCTCCAGTTGCTAGCCTCTTTCTTTTCTTCGATTATTATTGTATATACATGTATGTGTATGCACAAATACAGAAATGCAGCCTGCTGTGTTCATTTTGATTGTGTGCATTATGGTTTCTAGGCTGACTATGCTGCACTGGACAAGAAGCTCATCCCTGGGGGAGGCTGGTTCTCCCCCTAGCTTTCCTCTGTTGCCTGTAGTTGTATGGCTGGGACCCCAGGAAAATCCCCCTCTTCCATGTTAGCAGTCTGTTGATCCTGCCATTGTTCTGGCCATGTTCCAGGAGAGACTTCCACAGCAGACTTGGGTTGACAGTGCTCGGTCTTCTGACACCTTCAGGACATCGTTTTTCCTATAGTGTCTTGAATTCCATCCTTGTCTGTCTTGGGTACATAATCTCTGGTGATGAGATCTGCAGAAGTGTGTCTTACCTGCTTTTTTAAATGTCATTTTCCATTGGGCTTTCGTATAGGTAGCTGTCACTTTACATAATGGGGATACAAAGGTCTGGATCCCTCCCTGTTTAGGGACTGGATGCCTTTGCAGGGACTTTGTGCATTTCCTTCTGCTAAGGAGAACTTAACCCTGTTGGAAGTTAGGTTGACTGTAGTCCACGTCGTTTCGACACAGAATAATTGCAGAGCACTGGGGTGTAACCCTGTCACAGATTGAGAACTTGTAGTCCGATTTTCGCCTGGCACATATTTATTAGCATCTACTCTTTGACACTGTGTCTGAGACAATTATTTAATAAGAAGCTAGTAACTCTGGGAGCTTAGCAGCTGACAGATGATGACAATCATCTAGGGGTCATTGGTGATCTGGGGTTTGCTCGTTGTAGGCAAAGCTCTGTCTCTGTTGGTTGTTGCTGTTGTTGCTGCTGCTGCTGTTGCTGTTGCTGCTGCTGCTGTTGTTGTTGCTGTTGTTGCTGCTGTTGTTGTTGTTGCTGCTGCTGCTGTTGTTGCTCTTGTTGCTCTTGTTGTTGCTGCTGTTGCTGTTGCTGTTGCTGCTGTTGTTGCTGCTCTTGTTGTTGCTGCTG
>CABHPH010150540.1:4434-16579 GCA_902168325.1 Peromyscus nudipes
GGAAGGAGGGAAGGAGGGATGAAGGGAAGGAAGGAAGGAAGGGCTGGGAGCTGTAATTTTCCACTCAAACCCTTCCTCCGCTGATGACTTATTTTTTAACAGATTCACTGTTTTTTTCTCTTTCCAAAAACTCACCATGGATTTGCAGAGAGAACTTAGGTAAACCAGGTGACTATCTACAGAAGGCAGCTGGTGGTAAACACAGTGCAAAGGGCCCAGAGCTTCATGCTCTGGAATGTTAGCTCCATGTTGAAATGGCCAAGTTTTTCTGACAAGAAACTTCTATGGAAAGAGACTTGGCCTTCTCTTCACAAGGAACAGACCTATGTGGGAGGACACACATGAAAGTAAGGGATTGTCCTATGCATCGTGGGATCTCTTGTTTCTAGAATAAATTGAACAACTAGAAGTCAGGAGATCTTGAAATAGCCAAGTTGTTGCAGAATATTAGTTAAAGATGTGTTACATGTGTTTATGCTGTGGAACATTTATTTAATGATGTAAAGATGTGTTGCATTCTTTTATGCTGCATTTGTTTTAACTCTGTGAATCTGTGTTACTTTGCCTGTCTAAAACACCTGATTGGTCTAATAAAGAGCTGTATGGCCAATAGCAAGGCAAGAGAAAGGATAAGTGGGGCTGGCAGGCAGAGAGAATATATAGAGGGAGAAATCTGAGAGGAAAAGATCAAGGAGCAAGAAAAGGAGAAGGAGAGGTGGACATTAGGAGTCAGCCACCCAGCTACACAGCAAGCCACAGAGTAAGAAATAAAGAAAGGTACACAGAAACAGGAAAAGATAAAAGCCCAGAGGCAAAAGGTCAATGGGATAATTTAAGAAAAGCTGGCAAGAAACAAGCCAAGCTTAGGCCAGGCATTCATAAGAAAGAATAAACCTCCATATGGTTATTTGGGTGCTGGATGGCGGGCCTCCCAAAGATCAAAGAGTAACGAGTAAAAATCAACAACACTGAGTTTTATGGTACTTGAGAAATTCGAAGGCTGTCTGCCCTATGCTCTGCTAACTGCCATAGTTCGTGAATATGCATCAGCCAATTGACCAATCTCAGGATTTCTCTGAGGTACGAAATGTGTTTATGTATGGTTCACATTCAGAGGCTACTCATCCATTGAAAAATTGACTGGTTTTTGTGAGGGGTTCATCCTGATAGTCCATAGTGCTCCACTAGGTAGATTCAGAGAGCAGACATGGAGACGTCTGTGTCAGCAACTCTTAAGGCTACCTCATCCTTCAGGGAACAAATTGAGGTCGTGGTACTGCTGGCTCTTGTGAGAGAAATGTGAAAAGTTGTCAATAGGAAGATGGAGTTGCTTGTGTCAACCCCAGCAAAACAAATCGAAAGCCAGGAAATTATGAAGGAAAAGGTCTTACACATCCCTAAGACTGCCTGAGTCACAAGTTCAGTGGCCACTAAAGCCTTATTTTATAAAGTGCTTCCATGGGAGTACTTGCCCAGCAACTGCCTTTTCAACCCCGGGCTGATGTCAGTCTTGATATTACTCACTGTGGCCAGAGACTACCATTTTGAAATAGCTGATGTGCACCCGTGAGATGGCTCAGTGGGTGGAGGGCTTGTCTTCAAATCCCAGAGTTCTATTTCTGGGACCCACATGGTGGGAGGGAAGAATCAGAATATCTTCTCTGATTCCCTTAATTTTTTTTGTCTTTAAAAACTTTCCTTTGCTTCAGTTTCTTGAGTGTTCCCAAGATTTGGTGAAGCATATTCCCACCGAAATGCCCTGCTATTCCTAAGGAATATCAGCATTCTTTGGAGAACATTTCATACTTTTTTCTTTTTTAGTTTAGTTTGATGTGAGCTTTGTTGCATTTTAAACATCCACCTTAGTCACATTTGCAGATGAGTTTTCTTTTGGGTACCCCCATGACCACTTTTCTCTTTGCGGTGTTCTAAGTAAACCCCCTTCCTACTCTGACCTCCAGGTTCAGGTGTGACACCAACTTGCCAAACCCCTACCACACTAAGACGTGGTGTTGTTGGAAAAACAACAGGGCCGGTTAGGCTAAAAAAAATTAGAAAGGAATGCTGGGGTGGGGGTAGAGAAACATTTCACGTGCTCCACATCTGTGTGTGGTAGTGCAGACTTGCAATCCTAGCGCTGGCGAGGCGGAGACGGGCAGCTACCTGGTGTGATGGCTAATTTGGTTGTCCACTTGACTACATCTGAAATTAACTAAACCCCCAAAATGGCAGGGCGCACCTATGAGGTGTGGTGATAAGTTATGTACCCTAATAAAATTTGCCTGAAGATCAGAGAGACAAAGGAACAAGCCACTGCTACTTCTCACCTCGCCAACTCCACGAGTCCTCTGACGGAAGGCCCCTGAGTCCTCAGCTGAAAGGCTCTCAACTGAAAGGCACTCCTCAGCTGAAAAGGGTTTCTAAGTTCCTGTCTCCTCAGGCCTTATATACCTTTCTCCGCCCAGGCATTACTTCCTTCCTAGTGCTGGGATTAAAGGCCTGTGTGCTTCCCAAATACTGGTAGCAGAGGCATGAGATCTCAAGTGCTGGGATTAAAGGTGTGTGACTCCCAAGTACTGGGATTAAAGGTGTGTGACTCCCAAGTACTGGGATTAAAAGTGTGTGCCACCACTATCTGGTTCTGTTTCTCTCCTAGACTGAATCAATCTCATATAATCCTGGGTGGCTTTGAACTCACAGAGATCCAGATGGATCTCTGCCTCTCAAGTGCTAGGATTAAAGATGTGTGCCACCACTGCCTGGCATCTATGTTTAATCTAGTGGTTTGTTCTGTCCTTTGATCTTCAGACAAATTTTCTTAGGGCACAACAAAATATCACCACAATGAGGGATTTTTTTTTCTTAATTAAATCATTTGAAGTGAGAAGATCCATTTTTAATATGGATCCTTGAGGTAGGAAGACACACCTTTAATCCAGATCTTTTGAGGTGGGAAGATCCACCTTTAATCTGGGCCACACCCTCTACTGGAAGCCTGTATGAGGACATGAAAGAAGCCTCTTAGCCTGCTCTCTCTCTCTCCAGCAAGTCCATTCCTTCATTAGAGCATTAGAGCCTGCTTCTTTGGGATTCTGGTGTATACTGAGGACCAGCTGAGACATCCAGCCTTGGGGACTGATCAGCACCTTCTGTTCACAGGCAGCCATAGTGGATTAGCTGGACCTCAGCCTGTAAGTCATTCTAATAAACCCCTTTTCTATACATATAGAGAGATTCATTCTGTAAGTTCTGTTAGTCTAGAGAACCCTGATTGATACACCCAGTGCTGCTGGCTGTCCTGGCAGCCTAATCTACTTGGTGGGTTTCAGAACTGTGAGATTGCCCTAACAAAAAGAAAGAAAAGAGCAGTGGCTATTCTTCCAGAGGACCCGGGTTCAGTTCCCAGCACCCAATATGGTGGTTCACAACCATCTGTAACTCCAGTTCCAAGGATCCACTGCCCTCTTCTGGCCTCTGCAGGCACCAGACATACTGCTGGTGCACAGACATGGATACAGGCAAAACACCCATGTGTATATAATAAAAAAATTAAAAGAAAGGTTGTCAGTGCCCGAGGAATGACACCTGAAGCTCTCTTCTGGTTTCTGCATACCCCTGCACACATATGAACACTCCCCAACACACACACACACACACACACACACACACAAACAAGATTGGGCCTGTTGCTATTCTGTCATGAGGCTTGGGGCTCATAAATCTCCGAGGATTTATAGGCAGCTCAAGGTTGCCAAGAGTGGGAGAGACATTTCTTTAGTGATGTAGCCGCTGGCAAGTTGCTCCCACTAATAATCTCCCACCCATGTCCCTGTAAGCTACACTCATCAAACTCATTGAAAGAAGGGACTAGATGGGACGAGGAAAGGAGTTGTCAGGATAAGGAGGGGGACAACAGGGGTACATATGATCAAAAAACATTGTATCCACGTATGAAAATAGCACAGTGAACAACATTATTCTGTATAAATAATGGTAATAGAAGATCTCCAAGGAGAAAAGAATTCCAGCGGCCTCCCTTTGTTTTATCTTGCCTCTATCTCCCCCCAGAACTAGCCCACCAGTTCACACTAGCCCACCAGTTCACACTAGCCCACCAGTTTACACTAGCAGTTCTGCCAGGGTGACTGGTTACATTCCTACCTAGATTAACTGCCTCATCAAATGATTGCCAGCCACTTGCTGAATGTTCTTTTTCAGGGCTTCTGTTCTCTCTCTCTCTCTCTCTCTCTCTCTCTCTCTCTCTCTCTCTCTCTCTCTCTCTCTCAATATAGACAAGCCGAGAATTTTCGAAGTTTTGAAGCCTTTTTGATTGAAGCACTCCCACATTCTTTGGTACCGTTGTAACAGTACTCTACTTCTCGGTAATGAGATTTGTGCTGCTCTGAGTTCTCCAGAACTCTCAGGGCAGTCTTGTGGGGTGTGTATGTGAGAGAGAGAGGGGGGAGGGAGGGGAGAGAGAGAGAGAGAGAGAGAGAGAGAGAGAGAGACAGAGAGATATACACACAGAGAGAGACATACACACATGTGCATATACAGAGACAGAGAGAGGGGAGGAGGAGAGGGAGAGAGACAGGAGGTTAACTAAAATAAGGAGAGCTACACCACCAAGCTGGGAACTGAGCCAGTGGTACTGTGGCAGGCTAGGCTGATACTTGTGAGCTGGTTTAAAAGTCACCAAGCAGAAAGGAAGAATTCTTTCTGGTTTTGCCCTTTTTTTGGAGGGAAGAATCTATTCAGATCTTCAGTCAAGTGGATGGAGCCTACCCATATTGGATAGGGGAAACTTCTTTACTCACTGTGCTGATTCAATGTGAATTTATCTGGAAACATCCTTGCACACACTCTCAGAAGTAATAGTCAGTCAAATATATAGATACTCTGTGACCCAGTCAAGTTCATGCATAAAATTAGCCATCAAAGCAAGTGATGGAGCCCAGATACTGGACTTAAGGTGTGTAATTTAATTACAATGCTCCACTGCCTGCCCATATAAATATTGTTTATTCATTCTTGTGTAAGTTGCTTGACAGCTCCATGAAGACTTAAGCATCTATGTAACTCACTAGCTTCATGATTTCCTGGCTACCATGCCTGAAATGACTACATCAGGGACAAGAACAACAATCCTGAGTCCACTGTTACCCAACAGTTATTGGGAAGAACATGAAAGAATGATTATGAAAATACATGAATTTTTTTACATTTATTTATTTAACTATTTATTTGCTTGTTTTGTGTGTGTGTGTGTCATGTGTGTGGCACAGCCATGGTGTGGGGGGGTTAGAGGACAACCTGGGGAACCACGTGGGCCCTGGGGATCAAACTCAGGTCGTCAGGGTGGTGACCAGTACTTTCACCCCCTGAGCCCTCTCACTAGCTATGAAAATAATTTCTAAACCACGAAGCCCGATGTAATGATGCGCACTGTAATTGTGAAAGTGCTAATTAGTTAACATTTCAGATGAGAGATCAGGGAATAGAGTGGCGAATGTCACCTTGGCCCATGCTCCTCAAGTGCCTACTGTGTGCTAGATATTGTCCCCATCCCTTAGTGGGACGTTCTGCTCAGGATCCCCTGGGCTAGTGGAATGGGTTTGGAATTAGGACGACAAGCTGAATCCAGGGGAAAGGTAGAATACTTTGCAAGGCATTGCTTTAGGACAGCAAGCTGACTGCAGCGAAAGAGGACTACGTCATACAGCATTGCCTGCCCCACTAAGAACTAAGCTGAAGGCTAGTTAGTTATAGGCAGAGTGGCTACAGAATATACAAGGTTTATCTCTTGCTCTCTTGCTGACTCACCACCTGCTCCAGGTGTCTGTATCTACTTCCCTGGGTCATGTTGGTGATTGCCCCACTCCAGCATTGAAATATGATATTCATTAGCTCTTCTATAAAATTCCTGTGCTAGAATCCTGGACTAGGAACTTTTTATTATCCATCCATCCATCCATCCATCCATCCATCCATCCATCCATCCAGCCATCATCCATCCATCCATCCATCCATCCATCCATCCATCCATCCATCCATCCATCCTCCACCCATCATCCTCCATCCACTCTGCATGTAAATGAAAACAGAAGTAAGAAGTTTGGTTTACAAGCATTTGTGGTTTGGCCACGCTTGCATTTCAGGGGCTTTAAAACCGTATATGCCATCTTCTTAGAGACATAGCCTCAGCCCAAGCCAGGCTTCGGACACCAGTTTATTATCTGCTGCTTTGTACACCGTAGGAAGAGGACAGTCTCTAGCTTTCTTTTCCCATATAATGAGACAGAATGCCCCAGAGCCAGAGGAGGTGATGAACATGGCATTATCGTCCCTCGTCCGCCCCTGGCTCTCACTGGGCCCTCTGCCTGGACACCGTTTGAAAGACTGCAGGCTGCAGCGGCTAAGTAAGGATGTGTTGGAGATAATGAGAAACAGACTTCTACCAGGGAAGTAAAGTTTTCCATAACTGGCCTCTGAGGCGCCTGCCCAACAAACTCAAGGCTGAGCTAATCACAGCCCTTCCTGAAAATGGATACTCAGCTTTTAAGCATCTAGAAAGACTGTTTTAGCCAAAATGTAATATTGAGGGTAGAGGTAAATGAGTTCCTGGGTTAGCCCAGAGCTATTAGCCAATAAAGTGAGTGCAAATTCTTATTATAGAGTTCTATTGTGAGATCACATATTTCTCTAGAGGGAAAATTAATGCTTTTTGTTTATATTGAAAAGAATCTCATTTATGATTTCTTTGTGGGTGGTTTGTGTGTGTGTGCATGTGATGTGGTTTAATTTGCTCATTTATTGTGCTATAAATAAACCTACAGCTTAGGTGCAAATGGTTTCAGATTGTCCTGATTTGAGTTTCAGATGTCATGCTCTCTTGAATGGAGAAGAGAAGGGAAAAAAATGATCGTATGAACAGAGATAACAGTGGAAAGAATATTTGCATAGTGCTTTGCAAAGCTCACTAGCAAAATGTTTATCTTTTATCTTACAAAACTCTGAGAGGGGGGTCTTTGACCCACATGGCAGTGGGAGCATCATCACTGTTATTTCTTATTGTTTTAATACTTTCTCTGTGTATACACATATTGTTTCTTATGATTTCGTATTATTACTCTAAACTTAACCCAAAGCCTAAGACACATACCACATACTGCCAATTACAGCAGTATCACTAGAAGAAGATAGTTAATAAATTAAAAATAGCCCTATTATATAACTCAAGGTAAAATATTTTTAAATCAATAATGTTAGGATTTTATTTTCAGAGCATTATGTCTCTATAAAAATAACACTCAGTCTGCAGCATACATTTGTGAGAGAGGTAGTCAGCACTCAACAATATGCAAAAAAACCCAAAACCTTAAAGTGGTATAAAAAGCCAATGGTATTGCTCAATGTGTATCATTTCCTTCTTTCTTTGGTGACAACGATGTCTTAAGTTCCCAGCACTGTGCTGGGTTGTCTTGGGGATAAAAATCTGTTTAGGGCATGCTACCTGCCTACATGTGGTCTGAGCTCTAACTGGAAAGGCAGGGCATGGACATCTCTGAGTCAGGCACTGGGGCCAGCCCTGCCTCTCTTGTGCAGCCACCCTGGAGTGTGGGTCTGAGGTCAGGCTTGGTCCACCCAGCCACACACACTGAGAGAAGAGGAGGTGGTTAGTTCCCCAGTGTGAAATCAAAATATTGTTTCCAGATGGAGTGCATGGATGATGGACAACAGATGTCTACCTTGGGTGCTTCTGACACCCGGATTGTGAAGAATTCCCGGGCATTCTTGCCTCTTACCCTCAACTCCCTCCTCTCCGAGGCAATCCTGACATCTCCAGTTGCAAAATGGAATGCCTCTCTCTCTACATGGACTTATAAGTGATGGGTTAGCAGAGTTGATATGGTACTATTTTAGTACATATTTCAAACATAATAACTTAAAGAGCCTTTTGTGGGCAGTTTTGAGGATTTAGCCATAATGTATAATACAGTATCTATGGAAATATGTGTGTTTGGAAGCCAAAGTAAAACCAAAAGATGAATTCTTGAAACATAAACTAAGGTTGTGTGAGCTCAAGCCACTTCTAAATTGTGCAGTAGAATCTGTATAGGCTGAAACCACTCAAGGGAGACTCTCACTCAGGCTTTGAGCCTGGGGAAGAGGCACCATGATAGTACCGTCCATCTGTCTTTGGTTTGCATCAAAAGCTGGCTGGTTTTCCACGTGCACTGTTATGATATGAGGGTGTATTGGGTCTTATGTCTCAGGGCAGCTGACGACATTTTGCTCTTGGCCTCATTCATAATTTTAAATATGCTCATCTGAAACTGTACCCTTGACTAGGTTATTCTTAAAGCCTTCTTTTAAATCCTAGCCCCCAAGTGATGCGGTCTATTAAGAGGTGGGGTCTTCGGGAGGAGAAGAGGGCAGAATCCTCATGAATGGAATCAGTGTTCTTTTTTAAAAATTTAAATTTAAATTTTATGCCTGTATGGTATGTCTGTGATCCACTTGCTTGCCTGGTGCCCTCAGAGGCCAGAAGAGGGAGCTGGATGCCCTGAAACTCAAGTTACAGAAAGTGCTGAGCTACCATGTGGGTGCCAGGAATGGAACCCAGGTCCTCTGGAAGATCGGGCTATGCTGAGCCATGTCAGCAGCCCCAGGACTAGTAGTCTTAAGAAAGACCCCAGAAAGATCTCTCCTTCTCTTTCCACCCTGTGGGCATATAATAAGAAGACAGCAAACGGGTAAACCTCACTAGGGCTCAACCGTGCTGACCCACCAGTCTCAGACCTGAAGTACTCAGAACTGCAAGGAATAAATTTCTGCTGTTTGTAAGGATCTATTTTATGATGTTTTGTTAATAGCCTGAACCAAAATCCCCACCCCCATCCCGAGAATCATTGCTTGGCATGTCAAAGCCTATAATGACTAACTTCCCTATGATGGATAGCATACATCCTTAACTTACTATGGCCTATTTGAAATAATGCCATATCCCTTTATGTAAGAAAATTACAATAGTATACTTTCCTTTTCTGTATTTCTAAGTCTTTTGCTATTGATTTCATGCACTTTTCTTCTCCATATAAAACTCACTCTACAGTTTGCTTTAAATAGGCTTCTTATCCTTTGAAGATGTTATAAACATTCGTATTTTGTATTTAGCCATTTCTAACTAGCTGCCTCCTTTTTGTTTATCCATTTTCATTTACAATTGAGGGAAGTGCTTGAATGGAACTTTGGGAGTCGGAGGTACAGCAAATTCACTTCAGAGCAGCCACCATGAATTTCACTTCCTCAGTCGGTCCAGAAGTGCTGTGAGAACCAGGGGACTAGCCTCCTGAAGGTCTAGACCAGAGGGCCATGGACCAGGCTTCAGTAGTGGGTGTATGCCTACGGTATACTAAAGAATGTGTCTGGTCTTTCTCCCTGGTTCAGGGAAGGAACCTCTAAGCCAAAGAATTTGTCTGGTCTTTCTCCACATCCAGAGAGAGAGAGCTTCTAAGCCATTGGAATTTCCTGAGGGATAGGAATATTTGTTATTCACAGTGGGCCCTGATCAGTAATGAGATGACTCAGGTCTGAGGGAGGCCATACCAATACTATACATGTGATTAGAGGGTGGGGCTTTGAGCCACATGTCACCCCACCTTCTCTACCTCTGGGGACAGAAGAAGAGAGTTGGCAGGTTGAGTTCAATTCCATTAGTCATGTCTTCCCACTAACCCTCAGTGTAAACTCTGAGCACTGAAGCTCTGGATAGCTTCCAGGATGACCATACTGGTTTCCTGGGAGGGTTGACAAGCCAGATTCTCTGGGGACAATGCACAGATCTCTGGGACCCTCCCAGACCTCTCTTTATGTAATTTCCTGTTTGATTGGTTCTAATTGATATCCTTTATAATAGAATATCAATTATAATTATGTTGCTTTCGAGAGTTCTGTAGACTGCTTCTGTTCATAGCATGAGTTGGTGAGCATTGCCAAGGCCCGGGGACCCCTGAATTGAGACTGGCATCATCTGAATTGAGGGCAGGCTTGCTGGAGATGGTGTTCTCAATTCTGGATTCTGAAACTAACTCCAGGGGTGCAGAGGAAACTAACTGAACCTCACTATGGAATTATAAGCAAAAGTGTTGGAGACCCACCTAGACTATTTGACCCACCTAGATTGTTTGACCCAGGTATGTTTGGAATTTCCTGCTTGGAGTCTTGCAAAACAAGACGACCTTGGCCTAACCATAGAAAGGCCTCATTCAGTAACAACAGGGATCTAGGACCAAAGCGACCTCACCCTAACCTTCCCTTAGGAGTTCCCATTCTTCTTGCAAACAGATGCTAATCAGCCAGCTGCAAGAGCCTGGGGCCAAAGAGACCTCGCCCCGACCACTCTGACTTCTGATAACCTTCCACTCTCCTTGCTTTCCCTGCCCCCCTCCCTGCCTGAAGCCTCAGCATATAAAAACTGCAGCACTCATTTCAATAAACGGAGCCTTGACGCGACTCAGACTGACTCTTGTCAATTATTTTATGCGCCTGGCTCTCTTCCTTTCTCGCCCCCTTGGCTTTTAGGTGTTTCCCGGCTCGAGACCCACGAATAACTGGACCTGCTGGACGGGTCACAAAAGTACTTGCAGGATCCAACACACAGCAGCGCAGGGTACAGTGCAGCTCTGTGCATCCAGGATGGGGTCAGTGTGAAGCCATCCATGCTACCCCAGTTGATGCAGAGTCCTGTGACCAGAGCCCCACTGAACATCATACCCAAATGCACAGTGAGAAGTGGGGCAGGGGGTGAGAGAGGGAAACGGCTCTACTAGGTTATGTGAAGGTTGAATGTAGGCTATAAGTTTACCTGCTTAAAAATTTAGAAGAGAGCGTGCTTTTTTTTAATTCGTGTGTGTGTGTGTGTGTGTGTGTGTGTGTGTGTGTGTGTTTACGTGTACCAGAAGCCAAACCTGGGTGTCATCCACCTTGTTTTTGGAGACATGGCTTCTCAGTAGAACTTGGGGATTCGGCAATGCTGACTGGCCAGCAAGTCCCAGGGATCTTCCTGTCTCGGTCTTCCTGGCACTGGGATTACAAGTGTGTGCAGCCACACCCTGCTTTTTACGTGGGTTCAGGGACGAAACTTGGTTCCTCATACTTGCTTAACCATCACTTTACCAACTGTGCCATCGCCTCAGTTCCAGAAGATTCTTCATAATCTCCTTATTAACACAATTTGTCACTCTGAATCAACAGGATTGTGTCTTTCCTGCCCCCACCTCCAGGCCCCCAGGCACGTGCTGTAGTGACTAAAACTGGATCCACCATAGAGTTTGATCTCCCTTCTATTTCTCCTAGAGCTTCCTTTGGAGTTCACCTTCCCATATCAATAGCGCCACGTTTTCCTTTGCTGTTGTCAAATTATGCATCGAGTGTCCCGTCGGTTTCCATGGGTGTTGGTCTGGGTTGTGCTTTGGGCCTTTGTGAGATTGTGTGTGACTTACAAGATTCATCTAATTTAATATATTAGGTGCTGGGAAGGAAATAGTGACTAAGAAACTGTTTGTGACTTTTGTGAGTGCATGTTTATGTGTGTGTGTATGTGTACATGCTTATGGAAGGCAGTGGGAGCATCATGTCTTATTCCTCAGGCTCTGTTCAGCCCTTAAAATTTTTTACATTTATTTGTTTATTCACTTATGTGTGTGTTGCATGTATAGAGCTTGCATACCACGGTGAACATGTGGAGGCCAGGGGACAAGCTTCAGGAATCTCTCCTTCTACCATGTGGGTTCTGGGGATCAAACTCTAGCTCAGTTGACAGGCTTAGGCAACAGGCCTCTTAACCCACCAACTAAGTGCTGGTTCCACCCTTTTTTTTTTTAAAACTATTTATTTGTTATGTATAATAGCCAGAAGGGGGCACCAGATCATATTATAGATGATTGTGAACCACCATGTGGGTACTGGGAATTGAACTCAGGACCTTTGGAAGAGCAGTCAGTACTCTTAACCTCTGAGCCATCTCTCCAGCCCCACCACCTTTCTTTTTTGCTTGTAGAGTTGTGAGTTGACTCACAGGCCAGGCCAACACTCTATTACTTAGCTATATTCCTAGGCCTCACTATTTCCCCCCCCCCCCCCA
>CABHPH010150540.1:32411-53268 GCA_902168325.1 Peromyscus nudipes
AGCCTGGTATGGTAAATCTAACATTTATTTCTTGGGTTGGCACATCTAGTAGCAGGAGATTTATCCTGTTAGCCAAGGCTATGATAGCTGTGATTTAGGTCTTGTCTATACCACTGTGACTTACTGCCAGGACTCTTGTGTTATAGTGTGATTCAGCGTCAGCACATACGGTGTGCAAGTGAGTGATCTGCCGGGCTCCCTGGACAGGCATTTGTACTGAAGTTGTCTAGTTCATTATTTAACACAAGTCCCTCAGAATTCTCTGAGGAAAGTATTGTGGCCAAATACGCTTGACTAACAACTGCTTAGCAAGTCATCATTTTGCAGACTCAGAATGCTGAGTACCTCATCATTGACTCTGAGAAGATATAGGAAGATTAGTTTAACTCTATATAACCCACTATTTCTCCAACCTGGTGAATGGTGGAACCCTTTCCTCACCTGTTCACATCCTGAAGAAGTCGCTTTTAGTAGAACATTCTGGATGATGGTTTAATTTAATGTCCCCAGCCGAACTATGGAGGCATTATCAGTCTTGTTTTGTAGATGAGAACACAGACCCATCTCACTGAACTTGACCCCAGCCTTGAGATTTCTGCAGCTCTGGCTGATATTGTGACTGGCCCGTGGGAGACTCTAGAGCAGAAACACAGGCAAGCCATCCCCAGATTGCCAGCTGACACAAAAGATCAGATGATAAATACCATCTTAAGGTACTTGGTTTGGTCTCATTTCCCCTTTACCACAGACACAAGCACCATCCTTTTGTTATTCTCTCATAATTAGAATGAGGGTAGCCAGTTTTCAAGGTTCTTTTTTTTTTTTTAAACCACTTTCTTTGTTTAAAAGAGTTACATTTTTATAATCTCCATCTCCGACCTTTCACTAGAAAGAGTGTCCACACAGCTGGATGAACCTATCCTATCTGTGACATTGAGACAGGACAGTCTAGGGACGAATACTTAATTAAAAAAAAAAAAGGCAAATTCAGAGGAAACAGGAATGTACCCTTTCTAAATATTTTGTATCTGCAATGATTCCTTACTTTCTATGTACTGTCTCTATCAGCTAATTCCAGTTCTCTATTCCGTCCTCTTTCATCAGAATAATACAGCCACTGTGTGGTCCATTGTTGGAAGCGTAAAGACAACCATCCTGCTTCTGCTTTGAAGGGCTCTTGTAGATGAAGTAAACGTAGCTCCTTTTCTGATAGGAATATCCAGTGCGTACACTAATAATATTTTATGCTATCGCACGAAGGAGAAATGGGGACTCAACAGAGCAGAAGGAGTAGAGACTTAGCTTTGGATTGGGCACTTCTCTGAGTCAAGTACTTAAGTGGCTGAAGCTTGTGTTTTCTCATCTATAGGTTGGCATGGTGAGTTCCCACTGAGTTTGTGGGCATATGGAAAAAAAAACACATCAGAAAGTCTAAAGGAGGTAGGATATGAGCAAACAAGTGTGTAGTGAAATGTCTGTGGACAGTGGAAAAAAAACGTTCTTTCCTCTTCCAGGTATGTAACTGCTCTTCACAGTACAGAAGCAGAGCAGGTTTTCCCTTATCTTTCGATTTGCACAACACACACACACACACACACACACACACACACACACACACACACAACACTGTAGTTTCAAAATTGGCTTATTTAAAACAATGCTGAATGGACAAAGTCTCTGATTTTCCTAGAGTGTCTCTGGTTAGGAAATGGCATTGTTTATTGAAGAGAAGTCAAGAGGCAGATGGGGTACAGTGGAGTGGGTCAGTCAGGCATGGAGCTGGGCTAGACCGCAGTCCTGCAAGGTTTAAGCAGTTCTTTACATATGGATTTTAGCAGTTTGGGTTCTGCATAGAACATTCCTTGCCCAGTGAGTCAAACGTTACTTTGCAGGAACAATCTTCTTTTCCGTTAGGTGAAAACCCCAACCTACATAACACGGAAACCCAAGGCCCAGCTTGTGGGTAAATATTTTATTTGGAGTCATTTTCTATCAGTGTAATTGGCACAAACATACTCTCAGGGTGTTTTTAAACCTGAGATGCTGGGTCCATTTGAGGTAGCAAGCACACACTATGTACAGTATAAAGCACTTGCCATGTACCAGGCTCTCACTGGAGGATGTCACAGAATCTTGACTCCAATAAGCAGCCATATGAGGAACCCAGGGTCCTCTTGGTTTCTGCACTCTACATGTCCGGGCACCTGAATGCTGGAGGATATCACAGAATCTTGACTCCATTGAGCAGCCATGTGAGGAGCCCAGGATCCTCTTGGTTTCTGCACTCTACAAGTCCGGGCATCAGAATGTTTCTGCTATACAAAGTAGACCTGGTGTTCTCTGCACTAACAACTTCCAAGTTGTTACTGCATGTCAGAGTGGCCGGCCCTTCAGAGATCCTAAAGCGTGACAAAGCCTTTGGTGATGCTGTGGACGGCAACCCTACAGACAGTGAGGAGGGCAGGGGGTTGGCTTCCGGAAACCAAGTCATTTGCTAGGAAAAGCCCTGACCAAGTGGCTTGACTCGATTTTCCCACAGAAAGAACCAAATTATTAGAATACCTAGAAGAGGCCAGATTTTTCAGGTGGATTTGTGAATTGCGTTTTCGTGCAACTGAGTGGAGAGAGATGGTTCAGTGATAAAGAAAGCATACTGATCTTGCAGAGGACCTCAGTCCAGGTCCCAGCACCCGTATTGGGTGCCTCAGAACATCTCTAGCTTCAGCTCCAGGGGATTCTACACTTCTGGCATGCACCTGTACTCATGTGCATACACCCTCCTTCCATACACATCATTAAGTAAAAATAATTTGGAATTTTTTTTTTCATGCAACTAATGAAAAAAGAACTTAGACGGGAGGGTGCATTCTGAGTGAGCAGATTATTCCCATCTTAGTCCTTTGTGTCTCTTTCTACAACCATCATTATTTCTTCTTCTTCTTCTTCTTCTTCTTCTTCTTCTTCTTCTTCTTCTTCTTCTTCTTCTTCTTCTTCTTCTTCTTCTTCTTCTTCTTCTTCAAATCAAGATACCTGGGTAGCTAATGCTGGAACATGGGACTGTTGTATGATTCATCTAGCCCATAGGGAGACCTTGCAAAGGACTCCTCCTCCTCAGGTGAAGACCTTTCAAGAGGCAAGCACACCCCAGTGCCTCTGATTCAGAATCTGTGTTTCTGCATGCAGCTAGAGGCACACTGCAGGATTTTCTTCTCAACATCTTGGTTTTTCTAAGCTGGCATTGCCCTTCTGTGGATGGATGGATTAGCTATCATGGTATCTGTTCGAAATGAGGTTTAATGAGTTTAATTTTAAGAGGGTCCTGTGAAAGGTATCAAGCCTAATCTCATCAGATAGGGGAGTAAGGGGGGGGGCAAGGGGAGGAGGTTGCAGCCTTTTGGGTCCAAGTATTTATTATTGGAAAAGGAGGATGAGAGGAAGATTTAGGGGAGCCGGGAATCCTTTATGGGGCAGTGTCTAGGATTTGTAGAGTCTCAGCATGGAAAATGATGACGCCATGCTGTTTTGGGAGATTCCAGAAGGACAGAGGTGAAGAATTTGCCTGCTACTGTTGTATGTGGGCATTAGGGTGCCAGTGATTGCAGGGGAGAAGGGCGAAGAAAAGATCACTTCCTGGTTTTCTACACTGTCCTGGAGGCTTATGCTGCTTGCGTATGGCCGAGGTAATAACACAGGGAGAAGTAGGGAAGCATGGTGGGAAAAGGCTAACTGAAACTCAATTTTCTTCCACCTCGAAAATGCAGAGGGAGCCCTGTGTGTGTTGACTTAGAAAATGAAGAATCTGATGTTGGTTTTGTGCCCGTAGTGCCAAAGGAGAAGTTCCAAGGATATTTGCCTTGTATGTCTTGCCTCAGATGATACACTTGGGTTGACTCAAGAGATTTGTGCATAGGCTACCAGGACCTTCTAGGCTACCAGGACCACTGGTTAGCTGTCTACCTTTCTCTGCCAGCTCATCTCTGTCTTAAGCCAATGTCAACTGCCAGTGCCATTCCTGAGCCTGGAGGAAAAAAGAGGATACCAGGAGGCACTGCCTGTGTGTCCTCTCTCTTTTTTCTTGGTTAGTCCTTAACTCTGGCTGCAAATTAGAACCTGGGAGGGCTTGAAAAACATCCCTGTTTGGGGCTGGAGAGATGGCTCAGTGGTTAAGCTCAGGGACGCTCTTCCAGAGGACCTGGGTTCAATTCCCAGCGCCCACATGGCAGTTCACAACTGTCTATAGTTCCAGTTCCAGGGGACCTGACACCTGTGGCAAAACACCAATGCACATGAAGTAAAACTAAATAAATTTTTAAAAAAGATAAAGTATATAAAAAGAAAAAAGGTCTCTGTTCATGGACCTAACTCCCAGTCTAGCAATCAAAATCTCAAGAGGCAGAATTCGAACAAAGGAAATTTTGAAATTTCTCTCTTATTTTACTAGCCAATGAGAGCCGTTTGTCTGGGGCACCCCGAATAGATGACAGTTGTGCTATGATTCAGAACTGGGGGCTCTGCTGGGATGGTTAGAGACTCACGAAGCTGAGAGACAGACTCTCTTTTAAAACCCCGATATTAACATTCTAAGAACAAGCAGTTGAACAGACACAGGCACTAGACCCTAAAGAAAAAAGGGCCATCCAGTGAGTGAGGGCATGAGGGTGGCCTGGTTTGACAAAAGGAAAGGAAGGAGTTTGCCGTCTTCTGGAACATGTTCTGCTAGCGATGGTGTCTAAAAGTCCGGACTGATATGAATGATTTAGCCCTTCAGGGGATTCTTCACAATGAAATCAATTTTACCCATCCTTTCTCTGCCTAGTCAGCCCGAGATGGTCAGACCTCAAGAGTAAAACTGACATTAGCAGCAGAAGCAAAGAGAAAGTTCTGATCTTCACTACTGTGCTGCTGATAAAACCCGAAATTGATTGAGACGCCCTTTGGGAAGACTGAAGCAAACTTAAATCTTGTTGCTGCAGAGTGTTATAGTGATTTCCTTTGTACGTCCTACTCATGAGATATGTAATCTGCATTTAAGGAGCATTCAGACAAGAGACTGGAAGCGTGGCTTCTTTTTAAAGCTGCTTCTGGATAAAGATTCAGAGGCCATGTTGCAAGCTCAGAGTTTCTTTTTCCTTGGAAAGTTTTGATCTTGTGGAGCAGAGACAGGGCAGGCTCAAGAGCCTTTCTGTTCTTGGTATAACTGGAATGACCTTAGTCTAGGTTTGCCCCCAAAGGGCTCCAGCGTATAACTGTTCCCTCAGCTTAATTACCAATAACCTACATTTTCATTTTCAACGTGTTCTGGGTCACCTTGGTCCTCATAGAGTGGACCACTGGGCCTAGGAGAAGAGACCTGTGTTCTAGTACTATCTCTTCCGCTAATGAACTCCAGACTCTTAGACACTTCGTTTCCTTTCGCTAAGTAAAGAAGATGTAATTCAGGGATCTGAGATCTTACCTCTTGGCCAGGGAACATACCACATGCGGATTTTTTGTATGACTCTTGTATATATGCCAGCACATGTATCTTTGTGTATTTTTTATTTTCTGGAGACAGTTTTGATAGCTGTCATTATATTTTCAGAGCTTTGTGATTACGAAATGGTACAGACTCACAATGGATGAAGTCTGCAGGATTCTTTCCTTCTGTAGATAGGATGCTTTTTATAATAGAACTCGGAAGTCAGTTAAAATCTTGTGCGAGAATATTTCCACAGTGAAAATTACACCTTAATTGATTTTCCTTGTAGCAGACAAATAAGTGGAATCTTGGTTTTAAGAGACAGGCAGTCCCACACATCGCAATGACAAAGGGACTCTCCAGCGAGATGAACAGGAACCCTGCAGTTGGGAACACAGAGGTATCTCCTGTGGAAAGAGCACAGGAAGGCAGGAAGGAGACCCCCTGGGAGGAGGCATGGGACTCTGTGATTCACACGACAACCCCCAAAATGTCTTGAGCGTCTTGTGTTAGGTGGAGAGAAAAGAAGACAGACAATAAACAGAGAAACAGTTATAGATTTATAGAGAAGGCTGTGAGCGAGGGCTCTGCAGAAATGTTTCCGGCTTTGCCGCTGAACTGCTGCGTGATCTTGGATGGACGAGCTTCTTTGGCTGCAGAACCAGAATGAAGCTGCAGGACTGAAACTACATAATTTGGACCCCAGCTTCCTCATTTCAGCTCATTTCCTCCTTCAGCTGAGCCTGACAGAATCTCCCCCCCCCACACACACTCTGAATTAGCTACTTTGTCAAAGGCCTTGAAATACCATATCTTTTCCATAAATTACATCTCATTATGAATATTCACTTGCTAGGAATTATAGTATGGGCCTGTAATCAGGAGTCTGAGGCAGGGGGACTGTAAATTCATGGTCTGCCTGGGCTGTAGAGTGAGTTCAAGGCCAGTCTAGGCAAGTTAGTGAGACTCGTTCTCAAAATGGAAAGTTTAAAACAGAACTTAAGCTATAGCTCAAGGATAGAATGTTCACCTAGCAATCCCAAGCCCTAGACTCACTCTCCAGTACCACGAACAACAGCTGGGCAAGATGTTTCTATTTTCAACCTCTCATGTCTTGGTGGTTTGAAGATCAACAAAGGATGTCCCGTGGATTTTTAACGTTCTTAAACATTAAACGTCAATCACGCTTGTTCTCTCTTTCCCTAAGAGAAATCATGTGTTTCCAGTCTTTTGAATATTCACATTCTGGAAAACTGGCAATAATCATAGCTGTTGCTTGCACAGTAAAGACTGTATTTGAGAAAGCAAGGATCTTGGCGTTTGAAAGATGGTGCATTGGCCATCCCATCAGAGACTGTTTCCCTTGCTCCTGATCCGTTGGAGAGACACCTTCCTCCTTATGCCCCTCCTGTCTCTTTCTCACGCTCTAGTCACTCTGGTGGGACAATTCCAAAAGGAAAATGCTGATGAATCATATAACTATAACGCTAGGGGAACTCCAGGAAGGAAAACCAGAATTTGTTGCCTCCACCCACTCATCGTTTTTCAAAGGAAATGATTGTCTGGATTTCTCTTTTAAGTTGATTGCTCTGGGGCTGGTGGAGACAAGCTATCGAGGTTGTTCAACCTCCCCCAACACGGCGTCCACAGTCAAGCTCATTCATCATTGTGGCAATCCCCTTTGATGGATAAACACTGTCCAGCTGAATCCCTTCTGATGATATATGGGGGCACAGGAAATTTGGGGAACAGAGATGACTTCTCCACACAATAGTCATGACATAAACTTTGGGGTGAGGATTTGTTCTCTTGGCTTAATTTATGCACAAAAAGAGGGAAGTATGGAATACAATAAAGAACTGTCATAAAAATAAATGGGTGAGGAAAGAATTCTGTTTATTCCGATTGGTTACTTTTCACCTCTTCTCAATCCTTATACATGACCTATAGTTTTCACAAAATAGCCAGGAAAGAGTAGGTTGTATCAGGTATTTTAATAAAAGGAATTTAGCATGTTGGGGGAAATCAAAGGAAAAAACATTTAAAAAGATGTAAAACCCAAACAAGGGGTGAGAAGACAATCCAGGGTTAGTGACATGGCAAGCCATCACCAGGAGGGCTGGAGAGAGTAGATAGTGTTAGCACAGGTGGGAAACTGAGGCATTGGATGTGTACATAAGAAGAACTGGGAACATCAGCGAGTGCTTGGAATGGAGAGGGAGGCTACTTCACTGGGCCAAAACCAGGAAAGGGGGAAACACACTTTGACTTTTTCCTTCGTTTAGTTCTCCAAAGGTCTCGAGCCTTCCATTGGCTGAACCTACCAAGGAAGCCAACTATTTCTTTTTTTCTTTTCTTTTTTATTTATTCTTCTATCATATATTACATCCTGACCGCAGTTTACCCTCCCTCCTCTCCACCTACTTCCCTCCCATCTCCTTTCTCCCCCAAATCCATTCTTCCTCCCTTCCCTTCAGAAAAGGGCAGGCCTCCCAGGAATATCAATCAAACATGGCATATCAAGTTATTATAAGATTAGGCACAAACCTTCATATCAAGGCTGGATGATGCAACCCAGTAGGAGGAAAAGGGTCCCAAAAGTAGACAAAGAGTCAGAGACGACCCCTGCTCCCACAGTTAGGAGTCCCACAAGAACACCAAGCTATGCAACCATAATATATATGCAGAGGACCTAGGTCAGACCCATACAGGCTCCCTGATTGCCGCTCAGGTCTCAGTTAGCCCCTATGAGCCCTGGTTAGTTGATTCATTCCATGGGCTGTTTTCTTGTGATGTCCTTGACCCCTCTAAGCCAGCTGTTTCTAACTGAGACCCAAATTGTTACGTTAATCTTGTTAACTCAAACTCCGTTGCCTTGGTAGCTTTACTTCTAATTTGGAAATTTGTTTTGATATTCTAATTGTTTTATGTGTGGGCTTACGTTTCAGTAGCAGTCTAATGAAAGCAATTTGTCAACATTAAGAGCTCATGATAATGTGTTTCCTCCAGAAGAAGGGTGTATGTGATTCACATTTGGTAATAAAGATATAGAATTTTGATATCAGGATTCACTAAGGTTTTAATGGTGCGAACTAAGATAGTCTGAGAATTACCAGCAACTTGGGTTGTAAGAGCAAGGGGAATTCTGAATTTTGTTAAGATGACCATTTTAGGGTGTACTGAAAAGGGGAGGAGGGTGACTTAACTATAATGTGTAGACAGGTTTTACTTTTATATCAGGAATATTTAATAAAATGTTTAAAATTACGATCAACGTAAGTTGAGTCAAACACTCACTTGCTCCCAGAGTTGACTTCTTAGGTGAGTGACTTTTTCCCAGTGTACTCTACAGCATTTTCTGCTCATCAGCATAAACTGGTTTTGATAGGTCTGAAGGTGACCTCCCCCTACCCTCAGAGCAGGCTGGAAACAGCTAGCTGGAGCCTCTAGTGAGATGAGACGTGCAGATTGGAAACGCAGTGACCCTGGGCTGGGTGACGTTTTTTTGTTCCTCATAGGAATCCTTCTTCTAGATTCTTGTCTGTCACACACAGAAAACAAACCCCAAATCAACAGGTTGTTACCAGTTTCTCCATCATTGAGGTATAAATAATATTTCTGTAAATCAGAATAAGTAATCTTTAAGTCTAAAATAATCAGGAAGTATCCCAAATATATATAAAAACCAGTACAACAGGCCTTGGTGCATCTGGTTCCAAAGACTTCTGGGATTTTATTATGTTTGTTTTAGAGCTCTCTCTCTCTCTTTCTTAGAAAAAGAATAATGTTACATATGTAACTCCTAGAACTTCAATATTCATTCTAAATGTAAATTCCAGCTAGAATTTGCCTTTGATTCAAGAATTATTTTGGAGAATTTAGACATTCTAAATGCCTGGGGTTATTGGCTATCTTTTGGGTACATTGTTGTTAGAAAGCAAAGTCCATTTGTAAAACTCATTGTTTCTTCATTATTATTTATATGTATGGGTTTCTTGGCTGCACGTATGTCTATGTACCATATATGTGCCTGGTGCCCAAGGAACACAAAAGAGAATGTCCTGGAACAGGAGTTACAGTCAGTTGTGCGCTGCCATGTGAGTGCTGGAAATTGAACGTGGGCTCTCCGCAAGAGCAGCCAGGGCTCTTAACTGCTGAACCATCTCTCCAGCCCCTCAGCGACATTTCTTGGGAACTGCTTTGTTTCCCATGCAATTTTTTAAGGTTTATTTACCTTAAAAACATGGGTGCTGGGATTTGAACTCTGATCCTCTGGGAGGGCAGCAAGTGCTCCTAATTGTTGCACCATTTCTCTCTTTCCTCAAGAATTCTGCTTGAAAATTATTTCTCCCCAGCACTTTGAAGATATATTTCATTATCATTTTTTTCCTAGTCTTTGTGGTTGCTATTAAGATGTGTACTGAGTTTAGTTTTTACCTTTGGATTTAAATGAAAGAAAATTACATTTATTTGTGTATGTGTGTGTGGGGGGGAGATATATGTGTATGGAGGTCAGAGACAAGTTGCAGGAGTCAGTTTTCTCCTTGGACCACACAAGTCCCAGGAATGACTCGGGTACTCAGCTTTGGCTGCAAGCACTCTTACCTGCTGAGCCATCTGGATGGAACATGGTGCTTTACAGTTCTGATCTGACGTATGTAGCTATTGATTTATTTCCTTTTTTGTCTGCTGGTTCTCTGTGCACCATCTTCTATGTGTAGATCTTTGTCATATATATATATATATATATAATGTATTTTTAAGGACACATACAATAATGTTTCCCTGTGAGTTTGTGCATCCTTCAAGGATCCCTAGGCCAGTAACCTAAAGTGGGGAAGTCCTATATCACCAGAAAATGTTCATTCCGTTTTCAGCCTGGCATGCACATGGGGCTCTTTTTCCTGCGGGAAATGTCCCCTTTCCCATTATTCTCTCAGAGCTGAGATGAGCCCGGCTGCTGTTTCTCTGCACGGATAGGTAGACCTGGCCTGTTCCTTTAAAGAAAGACCAGAGCTTCTTCAAACCATCATCATGAAAAGATCTCAACTGTTACAGCCCTTGTGTAGTGCCTAATCCCAGGGTCCAATCTGTATAAGTCATAGGTCTATTTCCAAGTCTGATCTGGGCTCTGCACCTATAAACCCAGGGCCATGGCCACATCAGCTTCCACCCTCTGCCTTTCTGGGGCATCTTTATTGACGAGCTCAGCTGCGCCTTTAAAGAATTGTGATTTCTTCAACATTTCTAGATATTTCTAGTTGAAGACATTCTACCGCAGCTCAGAGATCTACATGTCGAAAGAGCATATTTGTTTTTTTTTTTATGGGAAAATACAACATATTATGTCCTACGGTTTCTTTATAAAAATGATTAATACCTTTGTAGAGTTGAGATGTAATAATATAGTACTCAACTGTGTAATTGAGCAGTTTACATGAAAAATATCTATTCAATGGAATGCTTGACTCCAAAGACCTATTTTTTTTTCTGAATCTCTTTTTAAAAAGATTTTATTTTATTTTTATTTATATGTATGATGTGTGTCTTAGGGTTTCTGTTGCTGTGACAAAACACCATGACCAAAAAGCAAATTGGGAGGAAAGGGTTTGTTTGACTTACACTTCCACATCACAGTTCATCATTGAAGGAAGTCAGGGCAGGGACTCAGGGCAGGATCCTGGAGGCAGGAGCTGATGCAGAGGACATAGAAGGGCGCTGCTTACTGGCTTGCTCCCCATGGCTTGCTCACAGTGCTTTCTTATAGAACCCAAGACCACTAGTCCAGGGACGGCCCCACCCACCTTGAGCTGGGCCCTCCCCCATCAGTCATTAAGAAAATGCCTTACATGCAGATGTTATGGAGGCATTTTCTCAATTGAGATTCCCTCTTTCAGATAACTCTAGTCTGTGTTATGTTCACAGAAGACTAGCCTGCACGGTGTGTGTTGTGTGAGCGTAGGCCACGTGTGTGAGGGTGCCCTTGGAGGCTAGAAGAGGATGTCAGCTCTCTTAGAGCTGGTATGCGTGCTGGGAACTGAACTCTGGCTTTTATAAGAGTAGCAAGCACTCTTAACTGCTGAGCCATCTCTCCAGCCCCCTAAATCCTTTTTAAAGTCAATCCCGTCCCTCAAACTTTCAAAAACATTGTTTAAGAAATATTCTGCGGGGCTGGAGAGACGGTTCCGCAGTTAGGAATGTGTATTGCTCTCGCGGAGGACCCACACGTGATTCCCAGCACCCACATCAGGCTGCTCACTGCCTGCCCATCCAGTAGCAGGAGGATTCGAACCTTCTGGCACCTGCAGGTACCAGCACTAACGTACACACACAGAGACACATAATTTAAAGTAATTAATTAAAAAAATCAAAAGAAAAATTCTGTATTCTATGAACATATTTAAATTATACAACTGGCATAATGTGACTATTGACAGAAAAAGAAACAATTATAATAAATTTATACTTGCTTATTTATGTTTGTGGTCAGATTCTATTCTATGCATATTGTTCTGCCTTTCAGGGCAGATGAATTGTTCACTATGTAAAATGCCTCACACAGAAACATCAGCTAACAAAGATGCTTTGCTCCACGTTACTATCGACTCTTTTAGAAGCAAAGCAGCCAGGACACGGTGAAGACAGTCTGAGACAGAAATCGGAGTCCAGCGCCAAACTGATACAGAAAGTCGGGGCCTATGACATACAGCATGTCCTCAGAGGTTAGAAGGGACATTCCTTGCCATCTGCCACGCAGGGTCCAACTCCTTTGTGAAGCTACTCTTCATGAGTCGGTAGCCCTAGGGGACCATATTTTTTGTCTGTTTGTTTTTTGAGACAGGGTTCCAGTGTGTAGCCCTGGCTGTCCTCGAATTCACTCTGTAGACCAGGCTGGCCTTGATCTGCACAGAGATCTGCCTGCCTCTGCCTCCCAAGTGCTGGGATTAAAGACGTGTGCTACCACCCCCGATTTATGGGATTGTAATTTAAGACAACTTGTTTTCTTGGGGGAGTGGTCCCAAACTGGTCCTTCTGTCTTGGGACTGAAGACTCAAGCTGAGCAAAAAGAGAGGATGTGTGTGTGTGTGTGTGTGTGCGCGCGCGCATGCGCGCGCATGTGTGCATATATATACATATATACATATGTGTGCATATGAGAGAGAGATGGATGGATGGATAGAGACCCAGAGAGAGACCCTTCTACCAAGATACCTGAAACTGGAGCTGACCTTTTTTCTTGTATGTGCTTGTTGGGGTATTGTGCTTATTTCTAGTTTTCTTTTCTTTTCTTTTCTTTTCTTTTCTTTTCTTTTTTCTTTCTCTTTTTCTTTTTTCTTTTTTTTTTTTTATTTTTTTACCTTTGCAATTTGTGTGTGTGTGTGTGTGTGTGTGTGTGTGTGTTGATGCAGAGGACAGCCACAGGTGTTATTCCTCAGGTATGTCCAACTGTTTGTTGCTATTGTTGTTGTTGTTGTGTTTGGGTTGTTTTGTTCTGTTTTGTTTTGAGACAGGGTCTCTCACTGGCCTGGAACTTGCCAAGTGTGCTGGTCTGGTCTGTCTAATATCCTTATAAGAATTTCCTTTCAATTCCAGTCAGTCAGAATTGGCCTCCATTGTTGGTCACCAAATCCTTCGGGTACTCTGCTTTATACACACAAAGTGTATTTGTGTACAGACGTTAGTTTTGGTAAATTTAGCTCCACCTGAAAACTTATTGTTTCAGTGAAATCTGTGGCAAAGTGAAAGTTAAAACAATTATCTCAGTGGACAGGAGTGATGGTTCTGAGGGCAGGATCATTGACTTCTCTTCCAGAGGACCTGGCTTCGATTCTAAGCACCCACATGGTGGCTCACAACCATCTGTAACTCCAGTTCCAGGGGATCTGACACCTTCCTCTGACCTCTCTGGACACTAGGCTCACACATAGTACACATGGTATATATGTAGGAAAAACTCTCACATACATGAAAATACGTGATCTTAAAAGAAAAAAAAATACCTCAGAACTTATCTGCTTTGGAAATCAGTCAGTTTTATGTTTTGAATTTTCTCCAACTGTTTTACCTGAATTATGTTTTCGTCCAATGTATTTAATTCTGCCTTGGCAAGCATAGCTTGATTTGGGAGCTATCTAAATCTCCATGCTGAATTATGGAGCACATATGAGCACCCAGGTATTAAAAAGCAGAGCTATTCTTCTAACTCATCTTGTACGCACAAAACTGATTAGGAGTTGTGTGACCAGGGTCATCATGTACCTCTCTTGGCTGCCGATTCGCTGAGTCGAAAAAGTAGATTTGATTTAGTTCCCCTTTCTGTGACCTTTCCTAATTAAGAAAGAGCTCTTGGTGTTTTATTGTTTTGAAATTGCAGTGTGTAATAGGAACTAATGAATCACTTTGTCACTATGAAAACCAAAGTAAAATTAGGATGTTATTTGGCAAAAGAATGTTGGTGGTTGTTCTGTTCAGAGTTGTGTAAGTCGTTCTATGTGTGGCTGCTCCCTGATCCTTTAAATATAGCTACACCCCAATTTCAGGCTTCTGTGGCTTGGATCAGGGGTCTTCCTGTCTCAAGTGGCCCCTTTTCTGCTCTTTGCCTGCTGAAATCCTACTTACCTCCCAGGGCCAATCCAAACACAACCTTCCCCTGGAACCTTCCTCAATTCCACCCAGTGGAATTAGTCACTCCATCATCTGGGCTCCGGAATTCTCTCTTCATGCCTCTAAAGAGCCTGTCTCCTCCTTGTGTATAGACTGCAGCAAGTTGGGGATGGGGGGAAGCACCGTGCACGCTCTGCAGAGCAACGACTCAGTAAGTCTCACCAGATTAGATTACCTCCTCAGGAAGGGATCATTTGCTTCTTCGTTTAAGAGAAAATCCCCTTAAGACACTTCCCAGAATATCTGAAACATGCAGTCATGTCAAGAGACCACAGTTACCCTTGGAAGGACGTTAACAATGCATATCATAGAACCAGTGTATTCCCTTCACCTTAAATGCTTCCAAATGTTTCATGTTTGGCTGATGTTAATGCTGCTTTCTAGGGTGGGGTCCCCTTCCCCCTTTTGTGAGGCAAAAGAATTTCAGTTATATATGTGGGGCTCGAGGACAGAAGCATTTCTTTCTTTCTTTTTTCTTATTTAGAAACAGATCTGTTGGAGTTGAGAGTTAGCCATGCTCAGTGCGAAACTCTTCACGCCCAATGCTGTCAGTAATCTTCACCCTGCCAACCCTAATCCCGATTTGACTCTGTAGTTCATGCTCTCACTATCTTTCTCTGGTCACTGTGCACTTCCTATTCCTGTTTCCTCTGCTTGGGATGTTCTCCCTTTAATTTTTTGCTTGGCCAAATCCTACTAATCCTTCAAGAGTCACCTACCATTTTCTGAATGATTTTTGCTCTCCAGAGATATAAAATGAATTAAGACCTTTGTCATTGGAAAGTTTACATTCCAGTAAGAAGGAAAATATAAATGAATAGAAACGAGGGGTGGGTGGGTGAGGATAATTATTCAATGAAGCAAGCTTTCTGAAAGAGATAAAGGATGTAGTATGCTAGCCTGTGAATGAAGGCAGGGTTTCTTCAGGGCATAGTGGAGAGTCTCTCAGAGCTGGTGACATTGAATTTAGTCATTGATGCTCATAAGGTTCAACCTTTTCTTTGTACTTTCATCATTTTTTTTTATGCACACCATTGGTATTTAGCACATTGCTGGCTATGCTGATATGTGACGATGATATACTGGTCAGTTTCAGGAAATCTCAGATTCGCTGTGCTTGCCAGTTTCTATGGTGTAAATTCTTTCACCATGACTGAATTCAAGCTACTGATGCATGTCCATAAAGTAGAATCAGAAAAGTGTTGCACTTGGTTCTTGGAAGCTAGTGTGTACCTGCTCCAGTGCGTGGACAGGTCTATGTCTCCCAGGAGCTGTTTACTCTTAAAAGTAGTAGCAAATGTTTATTGGTTCAATGAATTTGCCCACACACATGGACTGACTCCATTATTTTTAGTATTATTGTACTGTTGTTGCCAAGCATGGAGTCCAAAGATGACATGAATGGGAGTAAGATTTATTTAATTCTTATGTGTGTTTCCTGAAATTCAATGTTAGAAAATATATTGATAAATATGCCAGCATTCTATATGATAGTGATTCTTCTGATAAATCAAAAGGCTGAATGAAGTGAGGAAGATAAGACACAGATTTACAAACACCCTGCATATGTCGTTATTAAGATAAAGAAGATATTGGAAAAGAAAACTAAATTGATACAGTCTATGAATTCTAAGATGAAGAGGCAACTGCAAGCTCTATTTTTAGATCTGCTGAGGCTGAAACAGTTGCTCTAACTTAGTAACAATGTTTCTCAACAGGAGGCACAGGGTGTGGTTTTACTTTCCTGGCATACCTTAATGTGTTTCATACTGAAGCCAAGACCAGTGTTCTATGCATGTGTTAGCTCTCTATTACTGTGGCAAATATTTGATACAATCAATCATAGTGAAAAAAAAAAAGATTTCTTTTGGCATATGGAGTCACAGGTTCCAGTTTGTGGTTGGTTGTTCCTGTTGTTCCTGAGTCTGTGGAGAGGAAGCACAATATGGCGGAAACAGGAGGCAGAGCAAAACCAGTCACCTTGGAGTACAGAGCCCAGCATTGCTTTGAAGGCTTGCCTCTAGTGACCTAAAGAACTCCCACTAGGATGGGGACATCAACAGAACCTAGAGACCTAGGATAGAACCAAACATGACTGGAAAAAAAAATAAGTAAATGAAATGATTTCTAATGATATTCTGCTGTGCTCATAGACTTACAGAGCCTAGCATAATCATCATCGGAGAGACTTCATCCAGCAACTGATGGAAACAGATGCAGAGATCCACAGCCAAACCTTAGGTGGAGCTTGGGGAATCCCAGGGAAGAGGGGGAGGAAAGATTGTAGGGTTGGGAGGGGTCAAGGATACTGCAAGAACATGCTCCACAAAATCAACTAAGCGGGGCTCACAAAGACTGGATCAACACAATCAGGGAGCCCGTGTGGGTCTGACCTAGGTCCTCTACATATATGTTGTATAGTCTGATGTTTTTGTGGGACCCCTAACAGTGCGAGTAGGGCATATCTCTGATGCTTTTGCTTGCTTTTGGGACCCTTTCCTTATGTCTGGATTGCCCCATCCAGCCTTGATATGAGAGTTATGTACCTAGTCTCATTGTAACTCGTTATGCCATAGTTAGTGGATATCCCTGGGAAGGAAGCCTGCTTTTTTTTTTTTTAAAGGGGAACCAGAGGAGGAGTGGATCTGGGGGAGAGGGGAGGTGGGGGGAGGCAGGGAGGAGGAGAGGAAGGGAAAACTTGAGTAGGGGTGTAATATATGAAAGAAGAATAAGTAGATAGATAGATAGATAGATAGATAGATAGATAGATAGATAGATAGACAGATAGATAAAATAACTTATACTAGGCTCCACCTTCTGAAGTTCCTACCAGCTTCCAAAATACCACCTTGAGGGATCAAGCCTTTACCACATGGATCTTTAGCACATGCTTAAGATCTAAGGTATAGCAACATGAAAGAAATGAACTCATGAACTATTGAATTTTTGTGTTATTTATCTTAGTGGTTACTTCCATAGACTTGAATACTAAAAAGTTATTTTAAAAAATCTTTAAGAAAATACATGTTTAAGAAGGATTTATAAGGTTTTAAGCCAGAAGGATTTAAAAGTAATTATCCAGTGAACATTAGAATATTCTTCCCAACCCGATCACCACATTTCCAGTTTAGATGGATTTCTTTATTCACTCTATTTGCCGAAGTTTTATGTTCTACTTATGGTAAACCGAGTTACTGTTCCCAAAGATGTTCACGCCCTAACACTTCTCCGTGGTGGTGGTGGTGGGGGGGGATTTTTGAGATGTAGTCAGATTATTCCAAGTTATTAGGTTGGCTAACAAGATCACAGAATTCTTGCACATGGAGACAGGAAGGTCAGAAAACGGGATAAAGGAGGACAGAGCAGAAGGGTTGAGGAGAGAAGACATCACATGGGTCGGAGATGGAAAAAGAGAATGTAAGTTAACGAATATGTAGATTCTATATGCTTGAATATCACACAGGAAAGTTTTTTTTTTTTAAGAACCTCCAAAAGAAAGGAATATAGCTCTACAGGTAATTTTAATTTTCTGAGAACTAGAATTGAAAGATAACAACATGGTGGGTCTTTTTGTTTGTTTTGTTTGAAAACATAGTCTTGTTATATAGGCCAGACCGGCTTATAGTTTACTACATAGCTCCAGCTGGCTTCACTTCATAGCAATGCTCCTGCCTCTGCCTCCAGAGTGCTGAGACCACAGGTCCTCCCCCATGCCTGGCTACATCCCCGTCCCTTTAAACCAGTTATGGTTGTGCCAGGTTATTAGAACATCAGTGCTGTCTTTACACTAAAGCTAACATGCTTCTCCCCTTTCTTTTCTTTTCAAACATATGTATTTTTCCAGAGGCGCTGAAGCAGGTCAGCTAAGAGCATCACCTCCAGAGCCCGTGTATCTGACAACGGGTTCTGTCTTCACCTGTCTCGTTTGGGAGCAGGTAACACAGTATCTCTGTGCCTCTTTTAAGTATAAACATGAGTGATGCTGATGCTTTCCTCAGAGGATAGTGATTCAAGACATTCTGAGGACTGAACATAATCCCAGACTCTGCAGTGCTTGAGGGATAAGGCCAGGAAACAATTTTGTTCACGTCTACTAGAGAGCTAACTACTGTAGCACTTACTGAACTGTGTATCATAGGAAGAACTATATTTTCCTTTTTATCTGGTGTGTGTGTGTGTGTGTGTGTGTGTGTGTGTGTGTGTGTTTAAAGGCAGGGTTTCTCTGTGTAGCTCTGGGTGTCCTGGAACTCACTCTGCAGACCAGGCTGGCCTCAGACTCAGAGATCTACCTGCCTCTGCCTCCTGAGTGCTGGGACTACGGGCTTGCTGCCTGGCCAGAACTGGACTCTGAAAGCTGCGGACATGAGGAGCCAACCTCACGGTCTTACGTCCTCCTTTCTGTCCTTCTCTTCTGCGCATGTCAGAGCATTTCCCAGGGCGCTGCAGTGTGGCAGTGCCTCCCATCGTGAGCTTCAGCGTTTTAAATTTCCCATTACCATAAATAATGATGACGTGGATATTTTTGTGAATAAATCTTTTTCCAACTCAATAAAAATATACAATATCAAGTTTACCATTCCGTTTAAAAGTGTATAATTCAGTCGCACCAAGCACATTTACAATGTTGGGCAACTTTTACTACTGACTAATTCTAGAACGATGCATAAATCACTCCCCAGCCTTCAGCTTGTTCCTGCATAACGGATTCATGGGGAGTAAAGCCTTTCATTAAAGGAAGAAATATTTTTAACGATGCCTGCGACAGAGCTGTGTTAGTTGGCTTTCTGACGCAGTGATAGAATATTTGAGAAAAATACCCTAATAGGAAATGCTTACTTTGGTAGAAGGTTTTAGTCTATTCTTAGCAGGCACTATTGCTCTCACCCACAGAACACCACAGCAGAGAGTGTGGTAGAGCACAGTGCTTGCCTCATGGTGACCCGGAAGCAGATAGAGAGAGGAAAGGGCAGGGGGCAAGATATAGTTCCTTACGCGCGTAGATTCAGGGCCATCCACTGGAACAATGGCAACTCACCACGGGCCACACTTCTGAAGAAAACTGACTCTTCCTCCCTCAGCAGCCATCAAAGGCCAGTAGTTCCTCAGCGAGGTGTGGATCCCCATCAGCCCCTCCTCTGTGAAAATCTTATTCATCTGCTGTATATGTTGGTTTGTATGCTGGACCATCTGTTGGAAGAAAAGATTCCTTGGCAAATAAATGCTTAAGAGTAAGAAATCTAGACAAATGGTTTTCAAATGTTTTTGTATGTGTCACGTGGGAATCTTGTTAAAAATAAAGATTCCTCAAGGAGCCAGACATAAGTCGGCATGCCTACATCCACCTGAGTTTTGACAAAGATACCAAACAGTCACATAATAGAAAATAATTCTTTTAATAAATGGTGCTGGGGAAACTGGGTATCCACATGTAGAGGAATGAAACTTGATTCTTCTCACCCAGAACACAAACCGATTCCAAATGGATCAAAGATCTTTGACCTGAAACTGCGAAACCCCTAGAAGAAAGGATGGGGAGCAGTACACTTCAGGATACAGGCTCAGGTAAGGACTTTTTGACTAGGACTCTGGTCACCCAGGAAATAATACCAATAATCAACAGGTGAGACTTCATGACACTAAAAAGGTTCTGTGTTGCCAGGGAAACTGTTAATAAACTGAAGAGGCAGCCTACAGAACGGAAAAAAAATATGCCAGCTATACATCTGACAGAGGATAAAAATACAGATATATATATATATATATACCAAGAACTAAAAAACAAACCATCAACAACAACAAACCCTGAACACCCAGAAAACAAGCACATTACAAAGTAGGTTGTAGGCAGGCTTGGTGGTGCAAGCCTTTAATCCCAGCGCTTGAGAGGCAGAGAGAAGCAGATCTCTGTGAGTTTGAGGCCAACCTGGCCTGCAAAGCAAGTTCTAGAACAGCCAGGGCTGTTAGACAGAGAAACCCTTTGTCAAAAAAAATGAAAAGGAAGAGGAAGAAAAGAAGGAGGAGAAGGAGAGTAAGAAGAGGAAGGAGGAGGAGAAAAATCAGGTTGGGTGTGGTAGCACATGGCTAAAATCTCAGGACCCTCAGGAGGCAGAGCCAGGCGGGTCTCTGTGAGTTCGAGGCCAGCCTGGGCTACCAAGTGAGTTCCAGGAAAGGCACCAAAACTACACAGAGAAACCCTGTTTTGAAAAACCAAAAAAAAAAAAAAAAAAAAAAAAAATCTCAGGACCCAGGAAGCTGATGAAGGATGATCACAAATTTGAGGCCAGCCTGGACTGCAAGCAAGATCTTGTTTCAAGGCAGCAAAAAGAAAAGAGCAGATTCCCAAAACCTTTCTGAGATAACTGAGAGTAGAGTCTGGGAATGTGTTAAACACAGAGACTGTCCCAGAGTCATACTGTGAGAAACCCTGCTAAATCCTGTTTCCCACAGAGCAGAATTTACAAGACAGTTCTACCCAGTACACTGGATGATCTGCAGGGGAATTAACTACAGTTGACTTGGTATTGTTTAAGATTAATTCACACAAGATAAGAGATTTCCCTTGCCATTCTCCTTCAGTCCTTTGGAGTATACAAGACATCTCAGCTGGGTGCTAGGAAAACACTTGGTTTTCTAGTACAAGTTTACAATACAGAACAAGAGGAGTTCTGAGCTTTAAGCAGATAATAGTATTTAGTTACTTTTGTTGACATTATTTATTTATTTGTTTGTTTGTTT